>CATKHJ010025405.1:0-18838 GCA_949750685.1 Vernicia montana | reverse complement strand
GATAAATTCCGGACTACTGGGCGCACTCATTGGAGAGTCGCCGGAAAAGTCATCGGAAAATATCGACTGTGTCGGATAGCTGCAAAATTGGTGTCAATAAATTCGTATCAAAGCATGGATACCGAAAATATGCACCACTTAATTTTCTCACCGATGGATTGCCGAAAAGATGCGTCGGCAGATCCGAAATTACACCGTAAATAGGCGAAAATTCAAACGTTCACCAAAATTCGCAAATGAGATACCGAATCGAAGCTTACGAGATAACGAGTCCAACGGTATAAGAATCGTCAGAAACGGATGCCGAAAAGTTGACGAAACAGTGGTCGGAACAATTCTGGCCGACGACCGGTTCGGCGGCGCTTGCGGCGGCGTCAGGCGGCGGACGGCGACCGGGTTGATGGCGTTGGAAAGATCTCGGCTCCCTCTTCACGGTGGTCTGGCGCGTGCTGACTGAAGACGACGGGAAGGCGGCGATAATGGCTGATCTTCCTTCTGCTCTCTCTCTCTCTCTCTCTCTCTCCTCTGCTGTCTCTTTCTCGGTTTCCGAACTATTTCTGCTTTCTCTTTCTTTTTTTTTTTATCCTTTTCTTTACTTTTTCTGCTTCATTATCTACTTATATATAATAATAATAATAATAATAATAATAATAATAATAATAATAATAATAATAATAATAATATTTAAAAATCTAAAATCAATTTAATTTTACTCTTTTTTCAAAAATTAATACCCGATAATATTTATTCAAAATTCGGGGTATTACAATTATTTTGCATAAAGTGCAGGTTCATTTATGAGAGATTACAGATTCATTTAGTAATGGTAACATGTTCATTAATTGAATAACAATTCTTATATTATGGATATAGTAAAGCGATTCGGAAAAAAAAAATCAATTAAAATTTAATAGTGATGGATTTCTAATTTATGAATGATAAAATGTATAATTTTTACTGATGAACATATTCTTAACATATGAATATATTTTTTAATTTATGAATTTTTGGACTATAATCTATGAATCTCAGGTATAGTGTGATGAACTTATAATTTATAACTTATGAATATTTTGTTTTTAACCTATGAATCTGTAGTTTTATGATTGATGCTTATAGTTTTAACATATACTTAACTCGCTTCATCATAAAAAAGTATATTAAAAAAAAAGGTAATTTACTATTTAGTTCCTTTGTTTTGGGCTAATTCACACTCAGGTCCCTTTATTTTCAAAAATCAATTATGTCATCCTTGCATTTTGATTCTTTCCACACTTTGGTCATTCCCGTCCATTTTTTTTCTCTTTGCTGTTAAAAAAATTAACCAAAAAAAATAAAAAAACAATTTTGCTCCTCTATTCATTCCAACACAAAGCCTAAAATCAAAACAACAATGGCAACAAACCCAGAAAACACAATTATTTATAATGATCCTGTCAAAATAGGATCAAAAGAGAGTACCAACCACATAAATCAAGAAATAGCTAAAAGTGAACTTACAGTGAAAGAGAACCGATTCGATCAAGAATAGAACTTGAAGCCACCCAATTCTAAAAACTCAAATACCCATATCAAACACCACTCAAAACATATACTCAAAAAACGTTTTTGCTTCACAATTGCAGAGAAAGAGGATGAGTTAAAGACAAAGACAGAGAGAGAGAGCAGCCAAAGTCAAAATATTGGAAGTGCACGGAAGCTAAGATCGGCGCTGGCTTGTGGCTGAGCTGGCAAGATGCGACACCATCTGTGTTGGAATGCGAGAATCGAGGTTAAGATGGTGAGGATCGAGGCTCAACGGCGGTGGAATGGTGTGACAATCGGCATCAAATTTTGCTGGGTGTGAGAGCTTTGCTTGAATGGCGGTGATGGAGGACTCGTCGTCGGTGCTAGGTGGCTGTGAGCAGAGATGGCAAAATTGGCGCTGGCTTGTGGCTGGACTGGCAAGGTGCGACACCATCTGTGTTGGAATGCTAAAATCGGGGCTGACATGGTGAGAATCGAGGCTTAATGGCGACGGAATGGTGCGACAATCGGCATAGAATTTTGCTAGGTGTGAGAGCTTTGCTTGAACGGCGGCGATGGAGGACTCGTCGCCGGTGCTAGGTGGCTATGAGTGGAGATGGCAGTATAATTTTTGTATGAATTCTTGATCTAGGCTTTTTGCTTTTTTTTTTTTTTTTTTATTTCTTTGCTAATCATCTTTGCTGGGCTTCTAAAGAAATAATGGCAATTTTCATTTCATCAGTTTCATGGTAGGAAGGGAAAATTGAAGAGTAATTGAGGGTTATTTTAGTTTTTTTTACATACATTTAACGGTAAAAATGAATGGAATGACCAAAGTGTAGACGGAATCAAAATACAAGATGATATAATTGGTTTTTAAAAATAAAGGGACCTGAGTGTGAATTATCCTAAAATTCAGGGATTAAATAGTAAATTATTAAAAAAAATTATCGCATGTATGTGTATCATGCCCACGCCACGTTGAAGGAAAAAAAAAAAAAAAAAAAAAAGTTGACACTTGTTGTGAATGTTGGGGACCATATAAGAAGTGTCTATGTATAAATATAAACACATGTATTAGGATTTATAATTTTACCACTCACTCTTTGTAATTCTCTCATATCATAATAATTTTAAAGAAATTTATTTAAATACCCTCATGCTTTATGTATGCTATTTTTTTTATTTTATTAAATAAAATTGCAAAACATTTTTAATGTATTAGGCGTATTTATATTTTAATTTTATTTGGTTGATATTTTGTATATTTGAATCTGTTAACATTTTATAAATAAATTTATTTTTATTTTTCAACCATTATTTATGAATTTTATAAATACAAAAAAATATATAAGTAATACTATATATATATATTAGTAAGTAAATATATATATATAAGTAATGTATAAAAAAATTAATAAAATATATAAGTAATACTAATAATCAAAATATCTCTAATTATATATATATTGTGAGTTTAAACTTAATTAAAATCTAATTTTTAAAATTTTATACATTACATTCCACTATTTAAAAGTATCTAAAATTAAATTGAGATAAGAAAAAAAAAATTCAAGTGGGACACTGGAATCCCCACGAAAATGAGGATGGGAGATGGTACTCCCATCTCCGGTCCGCCCTGTTATCATCTTTATCCACATGCTGCTTTAAACTAATGATATAATCAAATTGCATATTCAAAATTAGATTTTTTTTCTTCCACAAATGACAACTAAAATGTAAATAATTAAAAAAATTAAAACCCTAATAATTATTAAAAAGTAATTCAAAAATATAGTATTTATGAGATAATTTTTTAATGCATACATTGAATATAAGAATGTGTCAATGAAATTATTTGGAAAATAAATATAATATCACAAAATAATTCGAGGATACCAGAGTTAGAAAATTTTTTCATGATGGCCAAAAGAAAATTTAAATATTTTATAAAAAAATTAAATGATAAATACTTGTATTATAAAATGATTAAAAATTACTTTTATATATACAAATAAAAAATTAAATTTTTTCTTTCAAAAAAAAAAAATAAATTTTTTAAAACGTAAGTAGGTTATAACTACATTTAAACAAAAGATTTCATGGAGTTAGGAGGCTATCCTCCAAGTCCATCATTGAATACCACAACCGAATATAAACAAATATATATAATAAAAGTTCACACTAAAAATATTTTTTTTAAAAGCAAAAAAAAAAAAAAAAAAAAAATCTTATAATAAGCATTTTAAATAACAATTTTTTTAACAAAATTTTTAAAAAATAGTGATATATATTTTTCCAATGGTAATAATATAACGAAAAATTTAGACTTGAGGCCTATCTCAAGTGACAATAACATTGCTCTTGAAAGAGAGGTTTTGGATTCAAGTTCCCTCTTCATTACTATGTGAGATTTCGCCTTTACTTTATAGCGAGTGTAAGAGAATGGCTACTCTCTGTTGTGTAGTTCACGATCCATTGGATACACACGGCCCATTGGGTCTCCATAATATAAAATATAACGAAAAATTTAGGTAATGCACTTCTCGCTACCAATAATTTTATCACATCAAGCACTGTAGCAAGGCATTGTTTGTCTTGTTATATATATATATATATATAATTTTGTGCCATTCATTAATTTTATGAAATTTTCTAATTTATTTTATATGTATTTTATGTAATTATAATTTAAAATCATTTAAATAAGGTATTAACAAAACTTAATGAATATTAGGATTTTATTTAAATGATCCTAAATTATGATTATATATATATATATAATTATATAAAACAAATTATATAAAAAATTATAAATGTAGGCAGTTATAATCACTGGACCTATTTATGGGCCGAATTTCAAACTTCGAAAGAAATTGCGAGTCGATGGAATCAATCCTTCAAAAAATTGAATATTTTTCATTCTCAAACCCGTAGAAACCACCAAAGTGGGGCAGTCCAAAAGAAAAATAAAAAAAAAAAAAAAAATTGTTGCTGACGTTGAAACGGTTAAATTTTGGCGTCAACATTGGCAAGACCCAACGCCTTACTTATATACGAAAATTTCATCGATTAGCGCACTTGGCAATTCTATCCCAACAACTGCAATAGCAGAGCTGCTGGTGCTGCTTCTCTCTTACTTCACTCATTAGGATATTTATATTTATGGCTTTGCCAACACAATTTTTAGGGTTTTAGAATGTGGGCATGAATGGTGGAGAGACGGAGAAAGCCTCTTGTTCTCTCTTCGACCAAATTCCTTGTCGATTCCGTACTGAGTTCGTCTAGACTTAGTGAAGGGGATCGACTCGCCAAAGACAAGCTCGCCGGAAATGACGTGTCATCTAGTTTACAGTTACCAGCGGGTATTCTTCGGTTTTCCAAGGATAAAATCGAAATTTCAAACGCTAAACTGACTTCTCTTGACGATTCTGCTTTGGTTGGGCTTTCTACCACTGTTCTGAAGAGATTGGCAGTACCTTCTGGTTCGCTGGTATGCTTTCCTTTCATAGAGTGCAAGGGCCACTAAGTATGTGTTTTTTATTTAAGGTTCCTGTTTGGTTGATAGGAAAGTTTTGTTTTTCTTTTTCTTTTTGTCATATAGGATCCCTAAGAAAATAAAATGCTCACTCAACTTTGCTTTAATTGAACCGAAAATGTTATGGTTGCTTGAAAATTAATCTTCCTTTTGTTTTTTTGTAATTTATTTTCCCATCTTTTACTAAAAGAGTTTGTTGCTGACATTATTCTGCATTTCTTTGTAAATTCCTAGAATAAAATATAATTTGCTGCTACTGGTATTAGTTGAATTACAAATTGTGGACTGTATGCATAACGAGCTCAATTCAACAGCAACTTAATAGATTTTGTTGTGTGAACTTACCTCTAAGTTCTTGCTGTTGATAGTTTTTTTAAAATATGTTATATATTTTCTTCGAAAATCCAACTGCTGATATCTTCTTTTTCCCCACTTCTAATGTTAAATACTAGGTGCTTATCAAAAATATTGAAACAAAAGTACTGAGGATTGCTCAGGTTGTAATTCTAGATCCTCCCAGAAATGATGAACACACATTTGGAGTTAAAGGACCAATTTCTCATTCTCCTCATGCAATGCTTGTTTTTCCTTCACACAGACTTCCTTCAGATGAGCCCTCTTTGTTAGACCGGGAAATTGCATATCTCTCTCCTCTGTTAGCTTTTAACCTTGACTTGCATGTATCTTGTTTGAAGTCACTTGTTCACCAAGGGAATGAGACCTTAGCATCTCTTTTTGACTCTAACTCAGATGCTGAGACTTGTAGAGAAGTTAGTGACAGTTCTTTAATCAGTTTAGAATTGGAACCCTTGCCTCAAGTGCCAAGATATGCTTCACACTTGAGGGTTTCTTTTATTAAGATACCAGAATGTGGTACTCTTGAATCTTTGAAAGGAAGTTCATCAGTTGAAGCTGAAGATCGCCAAGAAATTATTGATTTGGCATTACACAACTACTTTGAAGTTGATAGATATCTAGCAAGAGGGGATATTTTCAACATTTGCATACACTGGAATTGCAATTCAGTTATCTGTATCCCTTGCAGCCAAAGGTCACTAAATAGAAGCGATGACATTATCTACTTCAAGGTAATTTCCCTATACTTTTCCTTGGTGGCACCAAATGCTCAGGGACTGTCATAGCATGTCAGGCTCTCATCCAAAGTTAATTGATATCCTCAGGTTGTGGCTATGGAGCCATCAGATGAAGCCATTCTTCGAGTCAATTGCACTCAAACAGCCCTTGTGCTTGGAGGGACTGTTCCTTCCGCTCTTCCTCCAGATCTTCTGATTGATGGTCCCAAAGGTTTTGCCCCTTTTCAAGGGGACACAATCAAAATTTTGGCCTCCATACTTGCACCACCTTTGTGCCCATCAGCCCTTTCTTCAAAATTCAGAGTTTCTGTCCTACTAAATGGTCCAGCAGGTATGCTTCTTGCTTTGTGATTCGTTGTTAGCATCACGAAGTAAATTCTTTTCTTCTAGCGATCCCTCCTAATAAGATTTTTTTATTATTGACCCAACATGATTTTGTTATGGGCAGATAAATTATCAAAGAGCTTATTTGCTTGACATTTTACAGGATGTGGGAAGAGAACTGTGGTTAGGTACATTTCTCGTCGTTTGGGACTTCATGTTGTGGAATTCAGCTGTCATAATCTTATGGCATCCTCTGACAGAAAGGCATCAATTGCACTTGCTCAAGCTTTCAACACAGCTCAAAGGTGAAACAGTTGATTGTTGGGTATGGCATATGCAAGTTGTTCCATGATATGTGAGCTATGGCATACTCGAGTCTTTATATATGATGGCAGTACTAAATCATTTGAATGTCAGAAATACGTTGCGTATTTCAATCTCTCATCATACACTTTATCACTTAACATCCTCTATTAACAGAATTAAGAAAGGAAGAATTATATAATTTGCTATCAGTTTATTCTCATCTATGTGATTATTCATGTTTATGTACCATTACTCTTTAAACTTTTTTTCCTGTCTTGATCTGGTGACAGATATTCGCCCACAATACTTCTTCTCCGTCATTTTGATGTCTTCCGAAATTTGATGTCTAATGATGGTTCACCAAATGATCAAGTTGGTCTCACCTCGGAAGTTGCATCAGTTATTAGGGAATTCACTGAACCAATTACTGAAGATGATGGCAATTACTGGGATGAAAAATCAAATGATGATCTTGTAAGATGTAAATTTTGGTTGTAGCAGCATTCTTCTTTCTTTTTCAACATGACTAGGTAAACGAATTAACAAAATTTGGGGCTACCCTTCCATGTTAGTTTCCTCTGTCCTCCAAAACATATTCACATCCTCCAGGATAAAATGTAGAAAGAATCATAGAGAGTTACAAAATAGTTATAAAAGAAAGAAAACAAAAACATGTTTGGAATAGCAGCCCTGCATCTCTATTCTCTGGGAAGCCAATTAACTTAGAAGGCCAATAACTGGGAAATTCTGTACTTAAGTACCCTTGCTTAAGTTTATAATTTTAAGATGTTAAGGCAATTTTAGTTCATAGAAGGGAAAAAACTAATATTACTTGTTAGTTACTTAAACAACAAAACTTTTGCAGCATTAGGATTTGTCATGAATGCTTACTCTTATACCTTGCTGCTGCAGCCCATCAAGGATTCTGGAAAAATAAGTAGGCATCAGGTGCTGCTAGTTGCAGCTTGTGAGAGTTCTGAGGGTATGCCACCAACTGTAAGACGTTGCTTTAGCCATGAAATCAATATGGGTCCTCTAACAGAAGAACAAAGGGTTGAAATGGTGTCCCAGTTACTGCAAAGTGGTTCTGAGCTCCTTTCTAATGTATGTCAACAAAGTAACTTTCCTTTGGTTTTTCCATATTTTTTATCGATAATTGCTGTAACTCAATAATAAATTTTGTGACTGCAGCAGTGGAATCAAAATTTGGTTTTGTTTTCTTCTTATTCTTTTGTTTGGCCTTTTGTAACAATAGATCTCAATACCTTATTCTGCCTAGAGGCCATAAGAGTTCCCATTACCTCTCAAGCATTGTTCATTAAAAGTTAGTCTCTTCTTTATATGAGGTACACATACCTGGTGAATACACATTGCAATTTTGGGTGTTTGGTGAGATTATTCAAAACTATACATTCTATACATCTTTTGCATGCTTTTTGGTATGTTTATTTAATTGATTAGAGCAATTCATTGGACTATATTATTGTTCATTTGACTAGCTCGGTTGATTTTTCCAGAATCTATGAGTTAGTGAACAGGAGTTCTCTGTGAGCTGATTAGTTGAGGTCATTAAGGGTCCATGCAATTTAATGTGACATCTCCTTTTAACTAATTCCTCTTATGATGATGAAAGTATTTTCTTTAAGTCATGATTTTTGACTCTGATGGGTTCAGATAGTTGCTTCTTTCAGACTGGGCTAGAAGATACTGTGAAGGACATAGTTGGACAGACATCAGGTTTCATGCCTAGGGATTTGTGCGCTTTAATTGCCGATGCTGGTGCAAACTTAATCTTGAAGGGCCATATTCAAGCTGATGAAGCTGAGCTCAAGGACATGGATAGTTCTCCTGGAGTAAAAACATTACAGGACCATGAACCATGCAACTCTATACCTCAAGTTATGTGGAAAGAATGTTTGCCTAAAGCCATGGAGCGGTCTAAGAAGAGGAATGCATCAGCACTGGGTACTCCAAAGGTTAGTTAGCTCATCAATGGTAACTCTAAACCATAATGTTAACCCATTATCTATATCAGGCAGAGAGTTGCATATTGTAGCAGTTGTCTTTTCATGTTCCAGAAGTTTTAATTATAGTGAAGATGCAGCCTGTATCTTAACTTTTTTTCCTTGGAATGTTTTGTAACTGTTGTTGTATGTGGAACAATTTTTTGAGTCTGAATTTCTTCACCACAGGTTCCTAATGTAAAATGGGAAGATGTTGGCGGGCTTGAGGATGTGAAGAAATCAATTTTGGACACTGTACAGGTGCGCCTCTTGTTTACCTACATTGCCTCAGACTCACATTGCATTCAAGCTTCTTTTAACTGTCGGGTTCTAAAACCAGGATAAACTGAAACACCTGTTGTATTGACCCCCAACACCCTCCCATCTGTCACCTTGAGTTAAGCTGAGCTTCAGCTGGTTGAGTTGGGATTTTTTCTTACATCTAGTTGGCACATTCTGAGTTTTCCTCTTCACTTGTACTCACTGCAGAATTTCAGTCTTATTTTAAAACTAGGATGCTGTGTATGTCTGTTTATGTATTCCTTGTTCTGTTGTATGTCAGCTTTTCCAAAGAATCTGACTGGAATCTAGAAGAATACAGGGATGAAGATATTGTCAAAATGAAGGAATCAAGTTACCTAGCTAATTAAGTTATGTTGGAGCCTTTGATTGTTCTTTCAGATATATAAAACAGGGAATTCAAAATGGTTGGGGCATTATAATATTTTTGTCTCTTGGTGTACATATTCAGCACATACTTGTATGTTGTGTAATATATTAAACATCCTGTAGAATATTGAGAGTTTGATAACCAATTATTAATTTGTACTCTTATTGGATCTGATTCATTATACTCGTTTTCCATATCTGCAGTTACCTCTCCTGCATAAGGATTTGTTTTCATCTGGGTTGCGTAAGCGCTCTGGTGTTCTGCTATATGGTCCTCCAGGAACAGGAAAAGTGAGTTCTGATCTAGCAACTTGTTATAATATTTCTGAATTTTCCATATTTCATTAATATCTGAAAGGAAAGAAGTTGCTTCATAACCTTTTCTTTTTCTTATTTTCATTTTTTGAATCTCAGACTTTGTTGGCAAAAGCTGTTGCAACAGAATGTTCCTTAAATTTTCTAAGTGTAAAAGGGCCTGAACTGATCAACATGTACATAGGAGAGTCAGAGAAAAATGTCCGTGACATTTTCCAGAAGGTGAGAATTTTTTCCCTTTTGAACTGATTCCCTCTTAAATGTATACATAACTTCTGTTTCGGAACTTTTTTTCTTTTCTTTTATTTGATTTTTTGCTTTTACTCTTGATTTTTTCATGATATGCATTCTTGTAGGCAAGATCAGCACGCCCATGTGTAATATTCTTTGATGAACTTGATTCTCTTGCTCCAGCTCGAGGTGCCTCAGGAGATTCTGGGGGTGTTATGGATAGAGTAGTTTCTCAGGTGAAGATATTTATGCTTTTATTTGGGAATATTTTTTCCTATGACTCGAGTAATGATTGCTTAATATGGCAATTTCTTCCTCACTAGATGCTCGCAGAGATCGATGGCCTAAATGATTCTACACAAGTAATGTATTTCTGGCCTCTTTTACTAGAATGGATTTTTTCCCTTCCTGCTGCTCTAATTTAAAAGACAAAATGCCTCTTGTTTTCTTTCTGGTTCTTTAGGATCTATTTATCATTGGGGCAAGCAACAGACCAGATCTAATTGACCCAGCACTTCTCCGGCCTGGCCGATTCGATAAGCTGCTGTATGTTGGAGTAAACTCTGATGCATCTTACAGGGAGCGGTTAGTGTCTTCACATTTTCTATCTATTTGCTACTAATTTCATGTACTTTTCTCATTCTTACCATTCCTGTACTTCCTAGGGTCCTTAAGGCACTTACCCGTAAGTTTACATTGCATCAAAATGTCTCTCTTTACTCGATAGCAAAGAAATGCCCCCCAAACTTCACTGGTGCAGACACGTATGCTTTGTGTGCAGATGCTTGGTTTCATGCTGCAAAGCGCAAGGTGGGTCAATTTCATTGTTCTTCATGGAAGTATCATTACTGCCTGTGCAGTTGGTCTGACTGTAGGGGTAATGCATGATATACATGTGAAAAGTGTATTATCTTCTTGGCTCTTAGTATAGTTAGTTTTAATCCCTTTTTCCCTCTTCCATTTAGGCCTTGTTTGGTATAAATGAATTCCACAAAATTTAGTGTTTAGAATTTTATGTTTTCATATTTGGTACAAGTGAAAATGTTCATTTTACTCCTAAAATGTAAATTTTATGGAATTCAATATATAACTAAATGAAATTCTATCATTTGTAAATGTATTTGAAATGAATTTTGTACTTCAAATTCATTTATATCAAACAAGGAGTTATTTAACTTTCAAAAAATACCCTGTGTTAGTTATGAAATGTTCTGGTCTAAAGAGGTGCTTGCAGTTTTAGTGCTTCTTTCTCTTTTGTACAGGTTTTGAGTTCAAATTCAGAGTCATCTTCCATGGTCCAAGAATCTGATTCGGTGGTAGTTGAATATGATGATTTCATGGAGGTATGCAGTTGAAGGTGGAAGAATGACGAGACATAGAATAGCCTTTTGATGATGCTTAATAGTAGTAATAGTAGTAGCTGTAGTATGTATTTAATATCTATAATCAACTTGAAAAGGCTACATAAAATGTTCTGACTAACTGTATCTAAATGCCACCTCCTGACTCAGGTCTTGGCGGAGCTGTCTCCCTCCCTTTCCATGGCAGAGCTTAAGAAGTATGAGTTGCTGCGAGATCAGTTTGAAGGAGCATCAAAATGAATCCCAGTGAGTATTTTTATGTGCTTTATGCAGTAAAATGAATTTTGGTACAAGAAAATTGAACCACAATGTGCTGAGTGCTGACAAAAGAACTCCATACAGTTTGTTTCCATTGCCCTTTGTTTCTGTGAATTTGTAATCTTACATGGAACCCTTGGTTTGTTTATAACATGTAGCTTAATACAGTTGTGACATGTTTGTCTACCAAGAAATCTTCATCCATATAATAATTTTTGGACTGTCATGGTCTCTCTGCACATTTTTCGTCAGTATTATGGGCTGTGGGCTTACTGGAGTTTTGTAGAAACATTGTTAATAAATTTACCTTCTATTATGATAGAGGAATTTGAATTGAGAAATTTATATTCTTAGATAAAATCTGATGCTTCGTCGATGAATTTGAATAAAAATTTTATTCTTAGTGTGAATTTATAAATTTAAAATACACATAAAAGGTGAGTAATTTCAAATTCTTCACATTTCATGAAATTAATCGATTAAAAAAATTCAAGTATCTTGCGAATTGTGTCCGAGGGATATTGGGATTTAAACGTAAGCTTTTCTATTAATTAGGAAACTATTGAATAAGAGAAGAAGAAGAAGAAGAAGAAAATGCCATAATATTAGAGAATCTTCAATGTGGTTAATTGAAGAGCATAACTCGAGTATATTCTGCCTTTTGCGAAAGTATATCCTCGAAACCTCTTTGCCACATAAGATATTTCTAGACTGGGAGTTGACCTAAGCACAATTATAAGATAATTTTTTTTATGATAAATATTATATAAAAGTCAAATATCAATCACAATATTAAGCAACATTACGATATAAATTTAACAATTTATATTGGGTAAGAAATAAAATCTAAATAATATTCGCTTTCTACAAAATTCAAAATTCGAACCTTAGACCTCAAAAGTAATTCTATTTAGAATCGAAATTAATTGTTGTATTGTATAAATCCAGTCAATTCAACATACGTGAAAGTTCAATTTTAAATCTCCTATCAAATAAAGAAAATGTTTAATGAGTTAACAGAAACCTCTCAAAGAAAAAGAAAAAACAAAAAAAGGTTGACAAAAAACGAATCTGTGCCGTGTTATTATCAGATAGTCTCTTGACAGTTCCTGTTTATTTTTCATTAGGAAGTCTATTAAATTATATTCCACAAACCGTCTTTATTCTTATTAGTATCTTATCCCAAATCAGTCAAAATAAAAACTGTCTTTTTATCTATAAAAGGTAAATTTTGATTTTTAAACCACATCCACTCTCAAATAATCAGGTGTGAAACACAGAGAAAGTTAAAATCAAAAATCAAAATGCTACTAGCTAGTTCAATGTTCATTTCTTTATATATTCGAGACTTTTGTTTTTCCTTCAAAATTTGACTCTAATAAAGTGGTTTAAAACCTCGCAATCATAAATAAAAAAAAAAAAAAAAAAATTGTTGTTTATTCCACAAGTTTAAATTATTAGATTTATGTGATCGGTTGACATGATATTGAAATTTTTTCAATTTAAAAGTTTTTTTCTTTTTTGAAACAAATGGAAATAGGCTAAGGCCTACACAATACACATTCTATGAAAAGAAACACCACTAATCTAATCTAACATCAAAGTTTCAATTTCTTATGGAGGATTAACAAAAGAATGAGATCCCATAGAAATGTTCAAAAAAAAAAAAAAAAGTTTTTTTGAATTAATTTTTTTTGAATTTTTTTATTATTGACTAAATATCAAAGGCTTTGAATTCAAACAAATGATGTTTAAATTTCAAAATTATTTTAAAAAATAATAAAATAAAATTTAATAGTACATGTCATTTCATATGAACTCATAAAATTTAGTTTTATTATGAACCAAATACTAAAATTAAATCGTATTCAATAAAAATTACATGTCATTCCTATTTTCAATGCAAGCTTGGTAGGTTGATGCAATAATAAAAGTCATTAGAAAGATACATCATAAAAATAAAAAAAGCTTGTTTTGCCTAAAATTATTAGGCAATTATATATATATATATATATATATATATATATATATATATATATATATATATATATATATATATCAGGTATTCTCAGACATTCGTTAATCGAGATTAAGTCTCTTCTTCCAATAAAAATAAGGATGCATCTTTTACATTCGGTTTATACATTCAAAAATTACCTCTTAAATATTAGTCTCGAGAATCGAATCTTGATCAATAAAGAGATGAGTAAATTTTTTTATCAATCAAACTAACCCTGCTAATTTTGATATGTTTTGTTTTCTCAAAACTAGTAACATAAAAACTTCTCAATTTTAAAGCCTAGTAGTAGCATGTAAATACTTTATTTTGGTACGATTAACCATATATATTACAGCATTTTACTGAAATTTATAGTTTGCTTATACAAAAAGGAAATATGAAGTGGCCAACGTGATGCTACAAAGCTGGTTGTGGTAGATATTATGATTTATTCCTTTCCCAAACTTTTGGAGCAGTGAATGTGTCAAGACAGTTAGGCAAATGACAGTTTAAGCATATTATGGTCTAAAAGAACAACCACTTGTTTAGGTCCTCAAAATTAGGTAAACTATGCATTTGAAATTTCATGATTTTATAATTAATTAAAAAAAATACTCATTTCACTCCATAATTTAAAAATTAATTTGGTTCATTATAGGTTTATTTCTATTTTTGTGATTAAAATTAAATTTTAAAATTATATCATAAATAAAATTTTTTATTCACTTTATCGTTAAAAGGAGAAATTATTTTTTATTATTTTTATATAGACTTAAACTTAGAATAGCTCTATCAAAACCGAAATGTAATATAATATAATTAAATATATTTTTAGTTTATGTAACAAAGAAATAGGATTTTAAAGAGAAAAAATTGAAAGAGGGGGTTGCAAACTTGGAATCAGTAAATGAAAATATTCTTTGAAAGAAAGCAATGCGTTTCTGGCTTAAGTTTGATAGTAGTGTACGAAGGCATTATTGATGGCCCCACGCCACTCCTCCAATTCTCGTGTAATTCATGATCCTCGTGCTTTCTTATTTGCTCACCTAATGAAATTTGTATTAGATACTGTACATGAAAATTAATTCATAATGTTAATTAATTTACTGTAAAATTTAAAAAAAAAAAAAGTATTTATATTCCTTTTTAAACTTTATAATTTCAAACTTTCCACTAAGAAAAAAAAATTAGTACAATATATGATGTACTTATCTATTTTTCTTTTTAATTTTTTATAATATTATTCTAAATTTGACGCATTAAAATAGTTAAATATGAAATATGCAAAAAATTCTTGCAAACATAATTAAATAGTAATACATTGTTGCATTGAGCAATTGATTCAATCTCATTCCTTCAATAATCATATATTTATATATATATATATATATATATGAAAACAAATAGTAATTACAAAAAAAATTATTTATTTTGCTTTTTGAATATAAGAGGAACTTTCTTTATTTGGTATATAAAAAAATTTTAAAGTGTAAAAATTTAAAAAAAAATGTATTAAAATTCTTGATAAATTAAAAAACAAAAAGTAAGAAGGTTGACACATGATGAATTTGTACTTGTGATGTATTGATTAATGATTAATAATTAGTCAACTGTCAACTGATTTAAAAAATTATATTTGCACATCAAATTTATGGGAGTCTTATTTAAAAGAATATGATTGATTGGGTTTGCCATTTCAAATAATTTTTAATACAGTCTTTGTATTTGGAAAAAAAAAAAAAAAAAAAAAAAAAAAAAAAAATCCCGCAATGTGTAAGCTATACTCTGACAAATGACAATGAAGTGTGATGATGGCATTAATGATACCAACATTTAAGAAATATAAAACAATTAAGAGAAAAAAGAAAATTCATAAATGCAATTTATTTTTTCATGAAATTATTTAACATTTTTGATTAACATGTTTATTCTCTCCTTTTTAAAATATATTTCCTTTAAGATTAATGCATAAAAATTAAGAAAATTATTAAATAATTTCAATTATAAAAAAAAAAAAAACTACATATAATTAAAATGCCCTTTTTATTATGGGGAGTATATAATAAATTGGAGATAATAAAATATAAGAGTAAAATTGAAAAAAATAAATTAATTCATTTTTTATTTTGTAAAATGAGAGATAAATTGAAAAAAAAATCTTTTTTAAAGTGATAGATAATTTAAAACAAGAGATGATTACTTATATTTATATGAAATTTCGGTGTTATAATATGAAATTCATTCATTTTAATCTAATTGACTTTTTTTTTTTTTTTTAAATCATCTAATAGAACTTATACAATTATATGAACAATTGAATATATAAAAAAAAAAAAAAAAAATCTCAAAGTTTTAACTCCATCAATGTGGTTGTTAGTATTATAAAAAATTTCAAGTTTTTATGCCTTGAAAAAATATAGTTATTTCAATTATATACACCATTTCAATAGTATGGAATTGAATATTATTAAATCATATTTTATTAGAATATATGAATTTTTTAATGGAATCTCACGAAATTAGCAAAAGTATATTTTATGAACAAAATAACCTTATGATCTCTCTCTCTCTCTCTCTTTTTTTTTTCTTTATTTACTTTTTTAGGTGCTTCTCTCTAATTTCTCAATTTTTTTTTATTTTGAAAAAATATGAGATATATATATTTGGTTTCTTTTAGTTGTGTATTTTTTTAAATCATTATCATATTAAAGGTATTTAAAGAAATAGAGAATAAAAAATAATAAGTTGTAAATTTATTTTAAATATAAAATATATGGAGTTGAATTAAATTCAATATTTTAAATCGTATTATCTGAAAATTAAATGAATAATTTAAATTTTTAATTCATTTAATTATTTCAACTCAATATTTAATTTCAGCATAGCATAGAAATAGTAATTTAATTTATTGTCTCAAACTTACCATTTTTTTTTTAAATTTTGTTTCAATAAGATTGACAAGAGAGTGTTTAAAATGCTCTTTAATTTAAATTACAAAAATGCAAAAGTGAGCCATCGATCAGGCGATTACTGAGCCCTTTAAATTTAAAAAATGGAATATTCTCTTTTGCTTTTTATTAAAACAACATTGGAAGTCTCATTTAGTATAGTTGAGTTCTTTTTAAATAAATATTCATTACTTTATTTATTTTTTTTTTCTATTGTGTGACAATAAATTCCATTAAAATACTATATTTTTTTAATATTAGATAAAAGAATTTAATATATGTGAGATTCAAACCCTGACATCCAAAATCACTACTCCTTCCGTACCATTTTGTTTGAGACATATTTTTTTTACACAAAGTTTAAGAGTGTATTAAATAATATGCTATTTTTTCTTTTATGCCCTTTATTAAATAAAATTTCCTATAAATTTTATGGAAAAATTTGAATTAATATATAAGGACAAAATATGTATAAATAATAAAAAAAAAAGTGTTAAAAATAGAAATTGGACACTTTTTGGGACATCCCAAAAAGGAAAATATCTAAAACAAAATGGGACGGTGGGAGTATTTTTTAATATCTTTTAAAAGTTAATAAATTTTAAATATTTTTAACAATAAAAACACTGAAATCAAAAGTTAATAACTTGTCAATGGTGCGAACTGGGATTCAAGCCCGCTAAGAGCCATAAGTGTCCTTAGTTGGAACTGTCGTGGGTTTGGGAACCCACGGGCAGTTCAGGTCCTTAAGGATTTGGGATTCCAAAAGAGGCCCAACTTTATTTTTCTTATAGAAACTCTGTGTAAAAAAGATAAGTTAGAAAGATTGAAACTGGCTTTGGATTATGATGGGCTGGCATCTATTGAAGCAAGAGGTCATAGTGGTGGGCTTGCATTTTTTTGGAGAAATAAGGATGAAGCCTGTTTAATTAGTTTCTCAAATCACCACATAGATGTTGAAACCTCAGTAAGTGGTATGCATCAATGGCACCTAACAGGGATTTATGGGGAAGCGTCCAGAAGTCGTCGTCCCCAAACTTGGAATCTGATGGGAAGTCTATTAGGTAATTCATCGTTGTCGTGGTGTGTTATAGGGACCTCAACAATCTTTTGCATAATGAAGAGAAGCAGGGTGGTGCTCCTTATCCAAATTGGCTACTAAAGGGTTTTGCTCAAGCAGTTGATTATTGTGGCTTGGTATATATGGGGATGATTGGCTATCAATTTACATAGGAGAATGGGTGTGAGTCAGGAGAATGGATTGAAGAAAGATTGGATAAAGCTCTTGCATCTCTTTCTTGGCTGTCCCTTTTCAAATCGACCACGGTATGTAATCTATAATTTTTTTATTTTGATCACTATCCCATTTTTCTTGATCCTGAGCCCAGGGATAATATCAGAGTTTCTAAAGCATTTAGATTAAAAAATGCTTCGCTTCAAGAAGAAGGGTGTACATAAATGGTGATGGATAGCTGGTTGCGTTCTAATAGTATGGGAATTCTCGATAGATTGGCAAATTGTGGTGAGGATCTATTAAGGTGGGGGTCTAATCTTACTGGTAATTTCAAGAAGAGGATTGAGATTTGCATATTGAGACTTCGCTCGCTTAGGGGTAAGAAGGATCCTGTGTCGATTCAGCTATACAAGGATGAGCAGCAGAGATTGAATTCTATTTTAGACCAAAAAGAAGTCTTTTGGAGACAACGGTCCAAACAAATTTGGTTGAAGGTTGGAGACCAAAATAGTCGTTATTTCCATGCTTACGCTTCTTCTAGAAAGCGTCATAATCGTATCCATAGATAGGGGTGTAATCGAGCCGAGCCGAGCCGAGTTTTAGCTTGTTCAGGCTTGGCTTGATATATTTTTTTTTTCCGAATTCGAGCTCGAGCTCGAGCTTTTGATCGAGTTTGAAAATCATGTTCAAGCTCGGCTCGTTTAAACTCGAGCATAACTTGAGCTTGACTCATTAATAAATTATAATTGAGCTAAGCTCGAACTTAAGTTCAACTCGTTTATAATTTATCAAAATACTCAACTTCCTAAATATTTATTTATAATAAAATAACTAAAACAAAAATACTTAAAACTAACATAAAAGTAAAATCATCCAATTAATGGAAAAGAAAATTCAATCATAAAATTGAGTATCACATGTATTATAAAAATATTAATTAATAAAAAAAATATTTTTAAAGATTAGAATATTAGATTATATAATAAGGAAATATTAGATTATATTAATTAGGAGAATATATATTTTAGTCAAATTGAATTATCAAAAAGTTT
>CATKHJ010025403.1:0-19085 GCA_949750685.1 Vernicia montana | reverse complement strand
AAGAAGTTAGGTTGGTGTTTCTCTTGAAGTTTTAGGGTTAGGGAGGAGTAAATGGCTTTTAAGAACTGAAATGGGGCTTAATTCTCTTTATATAGCCCGCTCGATCTGTCCAGCCCCGACACGATGAACGAGCGTTCATCCCATTTTTCTTAGTTTTTACTGTTCATACAGAGAGCTTCTGAACGCACGTTCAAGAATGTGAACGAGCGTTCATCGTCTGTGAATGAACGTTCATCTTTCAGTCCTCAATTTGCTACTGTTCACACAGAAGCTTTGTGAACAAGCGTTCAACAATGTGAACGAGCGTTCACACTTCAAAATCTTTAAAACCACTTCTAATTCACCATAAAAAGCCATAAACTCATCCTATAAGCCTCATCTCAATATAACACCCCATGAACATCATCAAACACTTATCACATAACTCATAACTCATAAAAATGCTAGATTTACATCTAATAACTCATATAGCGAATCAAATGAATACACAAATGAACTTGGGGTATTACAATACAAGTTGGGCTTATACTAATAATTCTACAACTTGAAATTTAGTTTAAAAAAAAAATCAATTTCATCTATTTACTAAATTTTTTTTTCAAATGCTTTAAATTTGTCAATTGCCCCCTATACTTGTTCCCTCATTAAGCAATACTGCATTAAAATTCTTAATGTGCTGAGTGAATAGAGAATCATGTTTGCATAAGATATTTTCAAAACTTCCTTAGATTTATCCCAAAATGCACATAACATTTGAACAAAGCTAAACAAAAGATTTTGCACTTGAAAAAACAAAATTGGAGATGAATAGTCCAAATGTTGTCCATTGTCTTGAAATTCCCCATGGATAAATCCTCCATTTGTAATAAAAACGTTGAAAAAAAATCCCAATGATGCAGAAATGGAAAAAACTAATGACATAAATTCATGTTGCATGTTTCCCAAAGAATAATTTTAAAATCTCATTATCCAGAAAATAGGAGTTGATCTCCGTAAGAAAAAAAATTATAGCAACGCCATCCTTCACATAAGTTGGCGCTTGTGAAAAAGAGTATAACACAATCATTTAATCAAAGACGTAAAAGATAAGAATAAAAAATCAACAAGTAAAACAGAGGGAACTAGAAGCTTAAAATTGAGGGCTATGTATAATTAAGCTAAACTATACAAGTTGGACTTATACTAATAATTCTAAAACTTGAACTTAAGTTTAAAAAAAAAATCAATTTCATCTATTTACTGATTTTTTTTTTCAAATGCATTAAATTTGTCAATTGCCCCTATACTTGTTCCTTCATCAAGCAATACTGCATTAAAATCCTTAATGTGCTGAGTGAATAGAGAATCATGCTTGCATAGGATATTTTCAAAACTTCCTTTGATTTATCCCAAAATGCACATAACATTTGAACAAAGCTAAAAAACGTTTTTGCACTAGAAAAAACAAAATTGGAGATGAATAGTCCAAATATTGTCCATTGCCTTGAAATTCCCCATGGATAAAGCCTCCAATTGTAATAAAAACGTTGAAAAAAAATCCCAAAAATGCAGAAATGGTCAAACTAATGACATAAATTCATGTTGCATGTTTCTCAAAGAGTAGTTTAAAATCTCATTATCCAGAAAATAGGAGTTGATCTCCATAAGAAATAAAATTATAGCAAAGTCATCCTTCACATAAGTTGGCGCATGTGAAAAAGAGTATAACACAATCATTTAATCAAAGACGTAAAAGATAAGAACAAAAAATCAACAAGTAAAACAGGGGAACTAGAAGCTTAAAATTGGGGGCCATGTATAATTAAGCTAAACTATACAAGTTGGGCTTATACTAATAATTCTACAACTTGAAATTAAGTTTTAAAAAAAAAATCAATTTCATCTATTTATTGAATTTTTTTTTCAAATGCATTAAATTTGTCAATTGCCCCTATACTTGTTCCTTCATCAAGCAATACTGCATTAAAATCCTTAATGTGCTGAGTGAATAGAGAATCATGCTTGCATAGGATATTTTCAAAACTTCCTTAGATTTATCCCAAAATGCACATAACATTTAAACAAAGCTAAACAAAAGTTTTTGCACTAGAAAAAATAAAATTGGAGATGAATAATCCAAATGTTGTCCATTGCCTTGAAATTGACCATGGATAAAGCCTCCAATTGTAATAAAAACGTTGAAAAAAAATTCCAAATATGCAGAAATGGTCAAACTAATGACATAAATTCATATTGCATGTTTCCCAAAGAGTAGTTTTATAATCTCATTATCCAGAAAATATGAGTTGATCTTCGTAAGAAATAAAATTATAGCAACGCCATCCTTCACATAAGTTGGCACCTGTGAAAAAGAGTATAACACAATCATTTAATCAAAGACATAAAAGATAAGAACAAAAAATCAACAAGTAAAACTGGGGGAACTAGAAGCTTAAAATTGGGGACTATGTATAATTAAGCTAAACTATAGAAGTTAGGCATATACTAATAATTCTACAACTTGAAATTTAGAAAAGGCTCAGACTAAACAAACCCCCTTCGCAAGAAGAGCGAACTATGTGGATTTTGATTCTCATTCAAAGGGATACGTAGTTATGCTTGTCTAAAGTATCAAATCCAATTAAAATAAACTTTTCCTTCTCTTTCATCTTCTTCACATATTTTAGGTTCGATGTTTTCATTTATTCATTTATTACTTCTGTTATTTCCTTTATTGCTTTAATTTAATTCATGCATTATATAATTGTTCATGCATTATAATTGTTCATGAAATCATTTTAAGTCATTTTATATTAAATTTGCCAAGCCAATTAAATGAACCGAAAATCTAGTTCCCGAATCCTCTTTGGTTTCGAGACTAGTGATCTTTTTCCTTTGGAATAATAATTGGAGTCATAATTGAATTTTTTCTTTAACTTTTCCCAAATAAAAATAAATTAAGGTGGCAACTCTCACTTTCACTTTTCAAAATCAACCAATCTGAACCCGAGAGTTCTATCGTGAGTTCAAACCCGAATGAGCATTTCGATCCCCCTCTAGCGAATCGGACCGGTGCTCAGGCGAGACCTCACAATTAACTGTTAGTGTAATAGCTATTAGTGTAATAGTGAAATAGTTGTTAGTGTAATAGTATAAACACAAATCACCATAGTCAATATTGTTAGACTCCTTAATACACGGCACCTCCACACCCACATACACTGTAACTCATTTCCACATACAAGCCAGCTCATTCCCTTCTGTCAAGCCAATAATCAAGCCTGCAAATATGTACAACAAATTACACCATAAGTCTATAAATAGGTTGTATATACCTTGTAAATATACACAGAAAAAATATATAGAAACTACATTTCTTTCTTTGAAAATTCCTTCTCTAATAGTAGTGTGGAAAGACTTCTAAACTCTTGGTTTTGGATGAAGGAATGATGTAGCAGTTGCACAGCTGAGGGGCGTGCAGATGTATCCCTTTATAGGCAAAGTTTTACTAAACTCTTTGCATCTTCTGACAAGTAATTAAGAATTTCAGGATATTCCCTGCTATTTGCAATCTTAAATATTGCAGCCCCTGATAGGAACGGTATTTCATAGGCAACTTAAAGAATAAAAGGTGATGTCTAATAGTCCAAGCATGGTTTTAGATATCGGTTGTTACGAGTGTATTGACCTCATTGTAATGGTAAATCACCAACCATGATACATTGACATTTTTTAAATAAATTTATAATTGCACTTTGTTAGTGTCGAGTCCAAGTACTGTCTACAGCTCAATTGTCTCAATTCCCAGCTTTTCAACCAGAGGTTATCCATGTCTTTAGATGAGAAAGAAAGTAAATCAAGAGTCTTTCCAACACTTAGGCTTTGAGTGATTTTCTTTTTTAATCAATTAACCTAGACACAAAATTAAGTGGATTATATGTTCACGTCATTCAACCGGGCATAGGAACTTAAACTTATCCACTTCACCTTCCTTCCTTTGTCCTCTCCAGTCTCTTCTGTTTTGTTTTTCTTGGATGCTGTAATCCTGTTTTGTACACTTGGTTGCTTGTAATCCATTTTCTTCAAGCTAGTATGTGATATGATAATATACTATAGAATAAAGTACCATTGAGTTTTTCCTGATTTGAACTTTGGAACTGTAGGTTGGTTGCTCTGACTGAAAATTTAGAGTATTTTATATTAGAAATGATGGTAGTGAGTCTGTATTAGATAGATTTGAGGTGTGCATTGTGGTTCTCCACCTACTTTACCCTGGAAATTTGCATAATGAGATTCAAAAAGCTGACCATGCATGTGTGTCCTTCTTCACCTTGTTTTCTGCAGGTGGTATCTATGAATGTAAAAGTAGCCTGTTAAAGGCTCGCCTTCTCCGTATATGTTCTCCTATAAATGACACTTTGTGAAAATACCTTTCACTGCTGCTGCAAGCATTGTTTGCTTTAGACACTTGAGTATATATGCAGCATAACTGTTCTTTCTACCCACCACCTGGATCCTATACAAAGACTTGTGTCCCTAGTTTCTAAATGTTAGAGAAAAACCTTGGCATGACCTTTAAGTGATGAAAACGTCTTAAGCATGCAAAATTATTATTCTGTTCGAAAAGAGTATAGAAACATACACAAAATGTGTGCTTTTACAAGTCAAGGTATGCACCATTCAAAGAACAAACCTTTTCTCTCTTTCATGATTAATCATCTTGAAGAGTTGCAAGCTTTTTTGGTTATCTTGCACCAATTGCTCTATACTGCTATTTTCTACCATGTGTTTGACAGGTCAGTATTACTTGGTTAAAGTAGAAATACCAACGCTGAGGCGTCTGTTTAATATCAGTAGGGACTATCACAGTTTGGGTGAGGGACTTTCTAGTTCTTGAAGGCAAAAGAAAAATGTTGAATTTAGGCATATTAATTATAAGTAAAAAAAGTCCACAATTTTGCTTATAGCAGCAGCTGGCTGTTTATTTAGGACAGTGCTTATCTACAAGTATTGTGTTTTGATGAATTGGCCTTTCTATTATCAAACAACTTGTTTTCAATTTCCCTGCAAATTAGTCATTCTAATGGATATTCAGTGGAGAAGGGAATCACTTATCATTGCTTGTAATCTAACTTTACATATTCTGTTTTAATTAGAGTATAATTGTTTTATTTTGTTTTATAATTCTCTTTTTTCTAGCATCTCAATTGATGTTTTAGAGTTTGTTTTATTTTGTTATGGTATTGCATTGTACAGTTAAATATTTGATCAGGCAAATTAAATACATTATTGTTTGGACAAATATATTGAATCTGCTTTTACAGCCATGGTTTTTTTTATTGAGCTATGTATAGAAGGCGCATATTGCTGCAACTACCTTTTTCAAACCTCAATTTTCGTAAGTTTGGGGAAAATATCCAATTTATGGTTTGAATTTTACCAAAAGTTTAATTTGGGCCATGTAGAAAAAAAAAGTTCAATTTCCTATTTTAATTCAATTTTCTGTCTAATTGAGGTCTTAGTAAGTCACGATACAATACGTGACCATAACAGACGATATGTGAGTTTCAAATAATCAGATGTGAGATCCACTTTATATTTTTAAATAATAATAAAAAATTAAAATTAAAAAAAAAAAAGAAAAAAAAAAGAACCTTTGAACTATGTTTTCAAATCCAGCCCAGTTTTAGAACCGGTGAAAGCAAAAAGTTACGGGTCAAAAGTTCAACTGGAGTCAAACCGAAATTTTAAATAATATTATATATTTATTGTTTATATGTAAAAATAAATATAATATACATATAATTAAAATTAAGTAACGCTATCAGACCATATATAATTAAAATTGTGGCAAATTAACTCATTAAGTGACCGTTTTGAAATTCAAATTCAGGTGAATCTCATTACTCGGTAATTGAAGGTCTACTCGAATTTGTGTTATCCTACGTAAAAAATATGAATTCGAATATTCATATGCTTAAAATGGTGAATGAGTGAATGATAATTTGAAACTCAAATTAAACTCTATGTTAAGCAAAGTGAGGGAGGAAAGTGAATTATTATCCCAAATTGAAAAAATGTAAAGTTAAAATGAGATATATATTAAAAGGTTTCTCCTTTCAATGCTAAGAAAGTAGTTAAAGAGACTCTCTCTCGCGCATACAGTTCTGAACCTAAATTAAACGTGTGAACGCGCGACTTGCATACCTGAATATCAGGTCGAGATGGAATGAGTTGGCTAATCGGCGAGGCTAGCTTCGCCAACAACAGTGCTCGATGATGGCAGATCGGCGTTCGCTTGCATTAAAATGCAAAAGAAAGAGAAGCAGAAAAAGATAAAAAGGAGATTAGGAAAAAGAAGTATGAGGAATCGTTGCATGATGCACAGAGGAATTACACTCAAATGGCAACTATTTGGACTAATTGAGAAGGTAGAGGCCGAGGAGAGAAAGAAAATGAGAGAGTTGGAGAGGGAGATGATGAGGATTGAGGAAGAGGAGGAAGATGAAATTGAGCAAGGGAAAGGGGAGCAAAATGCTTACTTGAAGAATATAAAAATATATATATATATATATATATTTTTAAGTTTTTAATTTTAATATTTTTTTATTATTTAAAAATATAAATAAGCCCACCAATATCACTTTACTAAAATTAAAATGAGTTATCGTCCGTTTAATCTAATTAACCGACAAACCCTTAATTGGACCGAAAAATGAGTTAAAGGAGAAAATTGGATTTTTTATTCTACATTATCCAAATAAAACTTTTTGCCAAAGTTCAATCCCTAAATTAAATGTTTCCCCCTGAAGTTTGTTTACAATTGCTAAATATATTTGCTTTACCCTGTATGATTGGTGTCAATTTTTGATTTATTGGTGTCAATAGCATTGGCAAGCTTTATAGTAAATTTTATTTTTGTATCAAAATTTTTACCAAAGCAATTATGGTTTTACCATTAGCATATAAATTCAAAAAAATCCTTTATATAATATCTCTACGTAATGGCCACAAATCATATTTTTCATTGTTAATAAAGCAGGTGCGCAATAAGGAGAATAAGAAGCACTGCCGTTTATTAAATTAATATATGTCCAATGAACCAGTGCTCATCCCTTAGATTTTGTCTCAACCGAAAACATTTATTTTACAATTACCATCACCATTTACAATGTTTAGCCGATATCAAATTTGATCACTGATCATCTCAATGGCTGGTTGCCTCGACTGATAAACAATGAGTAAATTGCACCCGGGTCACTTAACTTAGGTTCAAATTCTATTGCGATTGTAGAAAATCAATTTGGTAACTTAATTTTAATTTTGTTACAATTATCAATAATCGACTTAATTTCGATGGTTTCTTGTAAAAAACTAATTTTGGTGGTAAATGAAATAACAAAAGATGTCACTAAAATGCACGACGATACTAGGAAACCACAGTTGTTTGGACCAATATACTAAAATGTTTACATTCAAAGAATCATTGTAGTTTATTAGAATTCTTGATTTTATTTTGGTGATAAGGAGTGGTTAAAGCCCAAAATTAACTAGCTAGGGGCACCTATGCCAACCAACACCAACTTGGTTAGCAAGAGAAGAAGGTCACCAATACCAGGTGGAGGTGAGAATTCAAGAAACATCGACTTTATATTTATTTGAATCTAGAATATTCTTAATCCATAAATTTCTATTATGTATTATACTTGTTCCACTTAAAAAAATATCATTTATTCATCATTTGTTATTTTTAACTTGTTTCAATGCAAAAATATCATTATCTAATGTCATTTTAACATTTATGAAATTCGAATCTTGAGGTAGATGTCGGAAAAAAAAAATTACAAAATATTATAATATATGTTAGGACCACTAAACAAAACTCACAATTGAGTATCCCCAAGCTAAGCTATCAACAATTCTAATTCCCTATCATTAAAAATTGAAATTAATTTCCACGGAATTAATTCAGAGAATCCCTCCATAAAAGAAGACATAATAGGCTTAATGACATTGTTCCACCGGTCATCAATTCTCACTTTCAGTTCATCTTCAGATACCTGTGTAATCCAAAATTGATTAGAAAATCACACGTCAATCAAAAAATAAAAAGCACATAGGAGGATACCAGTACTAAAAGTAAGTTCACTTGTATTTGCACCACTTAGATCAGTCTACAAAAGCCAAATGCTAAAAAGTACAAGAGAGCAAAAGCTAAAGAAATAAACCATGCAGCATACCTCATGCATACGCTTAAGTTTCTCAAAGTACACAGGATCCATGGCTTTAATTTCATCATCTGTAACTTGAGCTCCCACCATAAACTTGTAAAATGATCTAGTGAAGCCAACATCCAAGAGCTGTCTATCAAAAACTGCTTTGCCCACCTGCAAAAAATAGATAAGGATCAATAACAAAGTTGCATAAAAATTCAATCGAATAACAGCATTTGAAAATGACACTCACAAATCTGCCAACAAATTTGAAGAATGGCAATTGTATTTTTAGATAATCAGAGCTAGGGAGAGGCTGAAATTTATCTTTTTCCACTAATGTAAAAAGTAGTCGATCCTCGTAAAAAATATCCCTTTTCAGCAACTGATACCATTCCCTTGCAAGTATTCCAGCATCAGTAACTTCCTCTCCTATAAACTGAACAATCAACTCTCCTCTCAAATCTTCTGCTGATCTCATGCATAGTTCCTCATATGAACTTTGAAATATGCGAGTCCTTGTAACTGAAATTCTTAAAGGATTTTGATGATGTTTTATTTTTGACCTAAAGTAAGCAATTTTGTTGTAATAGTCAAGAAAGAAGGGAACCTCAAGCATAAAGGAGAAGGACTTCTCAAGCAAGCCGACATTTTGGCGGATGAACACATTAAAGAGATTTTTGTGTTTCTCACAAAATTCATCAAAAGTGATGTGTAAACCACCACCTATGTCCACAACACCACAATTACCAATATTTAACTTTTTCTGCACTATAACAAAGGACTCTATGTATGGTAAGATGTTCTGAGAGCTTGCAGGGAGTGGGGTTGTTAATCCACTTTGTTTTGAACGCATTGAAATTAGCAAATAATTAGTTGCAGGTTTTGCATAGCTCTCCATCATTTTAGTTAAGCACCAGCTCACCTTGAACCATAAAGGATTTAACATTGCATGAACGGCACAGTAATGATTAAGACATGCATTGTGCTCCTCTGATTGGCCATTTTTCCCAACTTTTGGGACAACAAGATAGTCCAGTATCTGCAAAACCCTTAAAATTGCAACTCCAATAGAAGATATCCCATGAAGTTCGGACACTTCAATAAACATGCTTAGCTTGGTTATAGAAGATTTAAGCAAAGTTTCTAAGGAATTTGCTAGCCCAGTAACTAACAAATGACAATGTCTAGGAGACATTGCCACCAACTTCTTCATTACCCCCACCATAAGAGTGTATACATCATCGCTCAAACTGATGAGGTTAAATGAAGTGTCAGATGAAGTATTGTACAATAACAAGAAACATAAAAGGCAAGGAAAATTAAGAAAAAATCACATAAGTATCTCCATCATACCCTTCTAGTGCAAGGCATGAACACAAAGGCTGAAGTTCCTCTTGTTGCAGGTTAAGCACTAAATCTTCAGCAACATGTTCATCATTTACACTATCTATGGAGGAATCAACAGTTGTAGATAATGACTTGCATTCAGCATTGTTAATAATTACCTCCAATAAGCTAAGGACCTGCAAAAGAAACAAAAATAAGTGTCAAACATATCTCAGTTTCAATTGCACAAAGCATCGCTAAAAATGAAAATCATCTTAGAAATTGCATATATCACCTGCGTAAGAAGAGCTATATTACTTGAACAAAGATAGTTGAGCATGCCCAAAAGTATAGGGAGTGAGGACTTAAGCTGAAGTAAATCCATTGCAACAGAGGGATTATTTTTAGTCAATAAATTCAGAGTCTCAACCATACAAGGTATGACACCTATAAAACAAACAAGGAAAAATTAAACCACAGGTGTTTGAACTTTTTAAATTATGCTATTTTGGTTTCTGGACAATTTTTTTTTGTCCAACGAGTTTTTCAACTTTTAAAAATAATCTCATAAAAGTATTTTTAGACATTTTCCGGTCACCGGAGTGTTAATTTGCGACTCTCATCTCTCTTGATTTAGTATTTAACAACCCAAAAAATTTTCTTTTCGTCATTTCCCCAACCTTAGAGATTTTAGAGTTGTAAATCAGCACTCCGGTGACCGAAAAATAGCTAAAAACACTTTAAAAGTTGGGAAACTCGTCAGACAAAAAAAATTGTCCAAACAACAATATAGCAAATTTTAAAAAGTTCAGACACCAGTGATGTAATTTTTCCAACAAACAAATATAACTTTTTAACAATGTAACATATAACTGTTGTTTAACAATGTAACATAAGAAGTTGTTAACTAAAGTGACAATTATTTACTAAATCAAACATTAACTTTACCATCAATATCATAGGACTGAAATGATGGCTCAGCAGTATTAGCAGGCTTTCTTGTAAATACTTTCAGTTTTTGCATTAGAATTTTTAGCAAGGCAATTCTGGTTTCATCATCAGCACATAGATTCAAAAGAATCCTATGCATAGAATCTCTATGTAATTGCTGCAAATCATATTTTTTATCATTAATCAGATGAGTGAACAATAAGGACAAGTGAAACAAGTTGTTTAGTACGTTAATACCTGCTCAATAAGTAATCTGATCATCCCTCGCAGAGTTTTTGTCTCAACCAAATGAATACTTTTTGACAAACTTTTCTTTCTGCCTCCATCATCATTCCGACCACTAGTCTCCTTAGAGACATCATGCCGACCACTAGTCTCCTTAGTGACTGGTAGGCTCAATTGATAAACAAGTAATTCTGCTAGGGACTGCTGAGCATCATCACTATTCCTTAAATTTTGGAACAGTATGTCTAATTTTTCAAGTCCAACCTCCAAGTTCACCTCTGAGAAATCCATACTCAAAGGATTCTCTTAACATATATAGGGAAAGAGGGAAAGAGAAAAATTAGAAGAACACTAAATTGTATGCAATAAAAAAAAAGAAAAAAAAAATTAGAAATCACATGAAAAAAAAAAATTAGAAATCACATGAAAAAAAAAATTAGAAATCACATGGAACTCACCTAATTCCTTATAATCAGTAGTAAATAATTCAACACCATCAACAGAAACAGAATCATGGATCGATAGGGACACAATTTTTGTAGATAGCGACTTTGAGACAAATTCCATGGCTTTGATAACTGCACCACCAAGTGTAGGTGAGCCATAAAAACCCAGATCCAACAGGGTTTGAAGCAATGACCTAAACAGAGCAATCGAAGCTTCTGGCAAGATGTATGAACTAGTACTAGCAGCAGCCAGTACATCATTAATAAGATCCACATATGTCTCTAAATCATCAATAAGATCCACATATGTTTCTACATCATCTATTTCATTTATTCCTGATGTAATGTTATCTAATATCAAGCTGATCTCTCTTAACATTTGACTTCTTGCATCAATTGAGTGAGCACAAAATACCATCAAAAACTGTCGTGCCTGTTTTGCCAATTCATGCTTCCAAGGGTTCTTCAAATCTTGCGAGAATAGGCGATTGTGAAGGATGTGGTGAACAATTCCCACTGTTGAACCAACATCTCTATCAAGAACCACATGAATCGTCGAAGGGTATATTAACATAATTTTTGTCAAAAACTTCACCACAAATATGACCTTTGAAAGCATTGCAGAAGCTTCCCGACTAGTTTTGTTCTCTTTGGAAACAGAACCACTGTCAGTTGACAATGGCACTGCATTTTCTATTGAGGCAGGTAGAAAACCATTGATTACATCCAAAAGAAAATAAACTGTATCTATAAAGCTCTTGGTAGGTTTCATATTGCCAAAAATACCCTTCCCATGCAATTTACTGACTATGCAGGGGCTTTCACCTACCATTTCAATTTGACAAATGGACTGTGCAGCCTGCATAAAAATCTTTGGATCCCGGGAAAGAATAGAAAGTAACTTCAAAAGAAAATCTTGTGGACTAAGCCTTCCATTTGCAACAGTTGCAAGAATGTGGTTTATCTTGGATTCCATTGCTAGCTGAAGCGTTTGGGGGTCTTCAAGGATGTGATAGATAATTGTAGCAGCAATCTTGTCAAATCCAGGAAAATTGCTACTTGTTGCCAAGTTGAAAAGTGATTTGAGACCGTTAGCCTCAAGGAAACAGACAGCAACACTATGATTTCTAGTGAGAGTAGAACATAGATGCAGAACATCTATTGTCTCAGGTGAAACCTCCTTGCATGCGATACGACCACAAGCAATCCGAACAAGTTGCAGTTCCATTTGCAATATAGCATCAGTAGAGTCCAGAAGACAAGAGCGCTGTGTAGGAGATAAGCGACCTCGCAATGAAGAAGAACCTTGGTGACTAAACGTTGGGCTGGACAATATACTAAGCACGATTTCTGATACATATGACACATTCCCACTCAACTGTGACTGCCTTTGCAATTTCTTAATCTGTCCTTTTTTCATGCAAAACTTTAATGCAACTATTGTTGTGCTGATTGAAGACAGAATTAAGTTTGCAACAGATATTTGCAATACTTTGTTAAATTCATTATAAATTGAACATACCAATTTAGCGAAGTTAAACACCAATTCTTTCAATTGCAAATGCAAAGCTGGGGATGAAACGTCCAGCTTTTGTCCATTGCCTTGAAATTCCCCAACATTATAGCTTAGGATTGTACTATATAAGCTAACTAAAAAGCCCATAACTGCAGCAATGACCAAACTAGAGGCTGCAAATAATGTTGCATATTTCCCGCAGAATAGTATTATAATCGCATTATCTATAAAATATGAGTTAATTTGAATAAGAAATAAAAATATTGTGACGCCGTCCTTTACATAAGATAGCACCTGTAAATAGTATAAACAGGCATTTAGTCGAACAGGTAAAAGATAAAAACAAATCACCTAAGTACAAATGCCTTACTTCTCTAAACCAGGTGGAAAGATGGTAAAAACTGAAATTTTTATTTGCTTGAGCATCCATGGCAGCATGACTATAAGATGACACCTGTGAATAGTATAAACAGACATATAGTCAAATAGGTAAAAGACAAAACAAAGCATACACAACACAAATTAAAGAAAGAAAAAAAAGCCCAAGCCCTTATTTCTCTAAACTAGCTAGTGGGAGGACGATAAAAACTGAAATGTTTATCAATGATCATCCCTGGCTGCACGACTGGGCAGTTGTTTCCTCAAGGAAGAAGAAGAGGATGGGAAGCGGCAGCCGAAAGAAACGGCTACATGTTGGGTGCAGTGCTACAATGATGATGGATAGTTCACGATCAGGGTCCCACGGGATCTGAGTAACGTGACTTTTGATAATTTGTGAGCAAGAAAGGGCCCACCAATATTTTTTATCCTTAAATTTAATTAATGAACTGTCGGCTCAGGGATCACAAGATCTCAAACCATCAAGTGAGTGATTTCAAATAAATGTTTTCTTAATTGAAATCCTTGGCTCTGATTCATTGGAAGTGGATTTTAAATTGTTTCTTGATTTGTTTGATGCAATTCGGTCAACAAGATTTCTGTTTTTTAATGGTGTTTTCAAGGAAAATTGAAGATTCTGAAAAAGGGGTTTCAAAATCAAGAAGAAGAAATGCAATTCAACAACAAGATGATCGATATGCACTTATTGATATAACAAATGATTCACCGATTGTTGGGCTTGAGATGGGTGGCTTAGAGACCCCATCCTCTACCATAGCCAAGCAGAAAAGCTTTAATAGAGCCAAGAATCAAATCCATCAAAACTCATAATCCAATCCAATCTCACCGAGAACCCATCCACTGGGTTTTTACAAAGATTTGCAACCCACCAAAACCCGATCAATAAATCAAATTAAATTAATTAAAACCCAATCCAAATCCCACAAAAATTAACAAAACAAAAACCACAATAAAAAAAAAAACCCATAAATAAGTTATAAAAAAAATTTGAAAATCAATCTTTAGATACCTTTAAGAATGTTCTAGAGAGAGAAAGGAAGCGAAGAGAGAAATAATTGAAAAGCCAACAATATAAAACGCAGTGAAAAAATATAAAACACTACATTTTATAATTTTTAGTTTTGAACATAAACTCAGCGTTTTGGTTGCCACGTCAATTGTCATTGTTGTGTCAAAGACGTTAAGCATAGGTACTAAAGTGTCACGAAACAAACCACAATCCTCATTTAAAATAAATGTGAAATCACATGATATTTTACTGCATTTTCTCCTATTTTTAAATCAAGGGCAATTTTGTAATTTTTAGTTTTGTTGAAAATCTATTCTAATTTGTTTAGGCATCTTTATTTTTAGTTTTAAGTTTGACATAGACTAGTTTTGAAGTCCTTTATAGACTAGTTTTGAAGTCCTTTTCTTAAAGGAATAAGAATTGTAGCGAAAATATGCAAATTTGACTTTACTGTTTATCCCATAAAGCACATCACTCTTTTATATTTCCCACCTGTTTATCCCATAAAGCACATCACCCTTTTATATTTCTCACCTTGACGTTATAAAATTAGGTCATTGTGCCCGTTCCCCTCTCCCTCTCCCTCTTATATATATATATATATATATATATATATATATATATATATAGTAACTTAGTTAATTTTATTTACTTACTCACTTATTAATACTTTAATTATTCTTAAATTAGTCATAATATATTTTCTTCAAATAATTTTTATTAAATAAAATTTCAATTTGAAATAATTAGATTTTAAAATTTTCACTTTTCATGTAATTAAAAGAATGAATAATCAATTAATTTAAAACCTAGTTTATAGTAATATTTATATTAATTAGTTTTAGCCACATTTCATGCACTTTTTATGTTTTTTATTTAATTTATATTTTAAAAATATTTTAATATACGATAAAAATTATTTTAAAATATTTTTTAACACGTGCCACAATTCAAACTTTTTGTACATTAAAAATTTTGAACATTAAATGCTAAAAATGAAAAAAAAAAAATTTTGAATAGAAATGATAGAAATGAAAAAAATTTGAATATTAAATGTTAGAAATGAAAAAAAAAATTGAATATTAAATGTTAGAAATGAAAAAAAATTGAATATTAAATGCTATAAATGAAAGAAATTTGAATATTAAATGCTAAAAATGAAATATATGTACACAAAAATGTAAATTATGTCACGTGTTAAAATATTTTAACAAAATTTTTATAGTATGTTAAAATATTTTTAAAAAATATAAATTAAATAAAAATATAAAGTGCATAAAATGTAACCTAAAACTAGTTAGTATAAATTTTAATATAAATTATGTTTGAAGAAATATAATATTGTTTGATGCAGATGATGAAGGGGAAGGGAATGAAGCCAGGTCCGAAACGTTTCAACTTCACATGAATGACATCGAACCAGAAAATACATGGCCATGCATATGTTAATAAAAATCTTCAGAAATATGAGAGAGAGAAACAGAGACAGAGATATTATGGAGAGAGAAGGGACAAAGAGGGCTTTTTTCGATATCTGGCCATGCATTATATATATATATATTGTTAGGATTTCAAGAGTGTAGAATCCTACATTGGAAAGAGATGAGATTAAGGATGGACATATAAGTGGGAATGACCCATAAACCCATTGCCTTAATGTTTTGGGTTGGAGTATGATGTCAAGCCCATGAGTGTGTCTCTCATTAAGCTCATGATGAAGATTTCTCAAGGAAGCGGGCTCCCCAGACCCAACAGTGATATCAGACCGATGGCTCGGAAGGGACGAGTATGGAGACGGTGGTCACATCCCGTGGTTGCCACCTCCACGTGTAAAAGTAAGGTTACTCCCGGTGGACCCAAACCGGTGAAAGTAGAAGAGCTCAAGGTAACGCCGTATACTCAAATCAAGAAAAGGCTTCCGCCCAAGGGGAAGCTCGGGCATGTGGTGTCAAACTCATGGAAGCTCGGGCATGTGGTGTCAAACCCATGAGTGTGTCTCTCATTTAGCCCATGACGAATATCTCCCAAGGAAGTGGGCTCCCCAGACCCAACACACACACTTTTGTGGGAAGAAAATGCATGATTTTATGAAGGATGGCTTCCGGAATACCTGCTATGCTCTACTGTATTGAGAGAGCTTTTCAGTGGGACATTTCGTCGAGCAGCTTACATGAAACTAATAAACTGCAAGACCCAAAAAAATCAAATCAGTGAACACAATAAAAAAAATTTGATGAATATCTATGAGGCAAAGAAAATTTCTAAAGCAGAATTCAGTTTTTCCCTAAATTTTTATAGTTTTACCAGTTCAATTCTCAAACAATAAATTTCTGCTTTTACTATCCAATGGAATTTTTTAATTGAAAAAAAAAAAAAAGACAGAAACTTATGGGTTATTCATTTCTTCGCTAAATTTTAAATCCTGTATTTACAAAATAAATTAATCAGAAATTGCTAAAAGAGATTGTCAATTTCTCAATTAGGCCCGTTTGGGTTGAGTTTCAAAAAAAGCAACTGCTTTTTAAAACTGCTTTTTATCATAATCAGTAAATTGATGTTTTTCCTATAAGCAATTTGAAAAAATTATATATAAAAAAATAAAAAAAATCAATTAAATAAAAAATTCTAAAAGCCCTTTAATGCATCCTTCCCATAAAAGGATCAGAGACTAGGAACCAGGTACCATTACGAAGTAAGGCATTATATTCATCATTTGCATGTCGCCAAAGGGGACAACGCACTGCTTGGTAAAACGTGTGGGTTCCATATTAGAAGAGAAGGTGGAAGAGTAAGCCTTCGGCTTTAAATTACCAGTATAAGATAGCCTAACCATTGGATGTGGTGGAGGCGGTGGCTTGGGCTGGCGACCAGAGGTAACAGGAGTAATTGGTGCAGCAATGGTTTGTGCATTTGAAGCACCAGCAACTGAGTCAGATTGAAATGCGACTGAAAAAAAAATCGATGACAAGAGGCACAACAGGACTGATTTCAACGGTACAGTAGAGGTATTAGGTATCAAATTCAAATTTGGATTGGCTGCTGGCAAAGGAATGGAATAACCGATAATTGGGAAGCACAATTGTTGGGCAAGGCGTTAGTATCTGCAGAAATCTCAGCTATGATGGGAAAGAGGTTGCAAATTTGATGAAATTGGAGGGTGAGTGCTTTCGATTTGTGGATTTGGGCCAGGAATCGAAGCTGGTAGTTGTCGATTTGGTGAAGAGGAATTGAGGGGAAGGGACAAGATTAAGTTAAGGAGATGACGCAATTGGGGAAATACGGGCTGATGTATTTGCATTGTGAACGGGATTTGGAAGATTCTGGAGAATTAGAAACAGAAGATGAAAGAGAGCGAGGAAAGCAATTTCGTTTAGAGTACGTTTAGGTAAAGGGAATGTGAAATGAAGTCACGTAGGTTGTATTTTAAATATCACGATTGATATAATTTTAAAATATATTACGTGAAAAAAAAAAAAAAAGTATAATTTTAAAATATATAGATTTTAAATTAAAAATTAAGATACTTATATTTGGATAAAATATTAGAATTTATAGATTTTATATTGAAATTTCAATTATATCCTTATGTGAATTATAAAAAATGTAATAGTTATAATTTTATTGAATGATAAAATTTAAGAATTTAATAATAAAAAATAAAATTCTAATAATATATATATAATGAAATGATTATTAAATTATATTTTTAAAATTTTAAAAATAAAGATAAATATAAAATAATCGTTCTTTTCAATCAAAATTTTTTATTAAATTTAACTAAATATTGGAAAAATGGGAAATGTTAGTAAATTTTTAGTAAGTATTAAAATGGAATTTTTTTTTAAAAAAAATTAAGCAAATAATTAAAATAGAGTGTTGTTTTGTCATAATTTTATTATATTTAAATTATGCTTTTAATGTTAATTTAGTATTTATTTTATATTTAATTGTGATATTTTTAATATGTTTGTTAATTTTTTTTAGGTTAGTAAATAAAATAAAAAAATAGAAGAATTTAAAGTTAAAATGGACAATAGAATGAAGGAGAAGCTTATAAATATAGAATTATAATAAAATGAAGTGGACCTACTTCTTTATTAAATAAAAAAAAATTCAAAGTTACTTTTGAAAAAGTTAGAAAAAAAACAAAAAAAGTTTAAGAAAACGTGTTTTGATTTTTAGAAATATATATATTAATGTTATAATAATAGCCCACCATTTTATAATAAAAATAAAAATAAAAAAAAGAAAAAGAAAAAGAAAGAAAAGTTTGGAAATATACGGCGTGAATTGTGCATCAATTCACACTGCACAATTCACGTCGCGATTAATTTATATATATATAATTTAATATTATATGTTTTGTATATATATATATATATATGAAGCAGACGTGAGGTGGAGGAGGATGTTTTTTTTTAGAATAGAAAAAGTTTAGTTTTTTTTTTAGTTTTAGTTTCTTTGGCAGAGGTGAAGGAGCAGGAGCTTTCGCAGGCAGTGGTTCTTACACAGTTTTGCATAGTTCTTTGTAAAGGGCTTTTATTTTATTCCATTCCACTTCTAAATTCAAACACCATTTCAATTAGATTTTTATTTTCAATTAGTTGTCCAATAAAGATTGTATTTAGTTCCTGTGATATTTTCGTTGTGCAAATATCAAGAGATTGGATTCGAGCATTTGATAAAATTGTAAGTTTATTTCCTTATTATTTTTGTCTTTTAATTATTGGATTGATAATATTAATTCAATGTATTATTTTGATATTAATGATATGGAAATTGTTCTTATTATTATCATGAACTAAATTAATCTTTGTCTGGAGTTTTATATGAAGCTATCATGATATGAATATTAAATAAAATTCTTTTTGATTATATTTATATTTTCTTAATTGAATTGATTAATTGATTATAGACAAATGCTTAGCTACCATTTGTTTAAATTAGGTTATGAATGAAAAAACGAGAGTTGAAGTTTATTTCCAGATCTCATTCTTTTAAGATCTTAAAATGAATTA
>CATKHJ010025321.1:0-12728 GCA_949750685.1 Vernicia montana | reverse complement strand
TAATAGAAATAGTCTTATGGGCCTTCTAAGCATTAAGCTTTTGAACATGGCATTGTAATTGAATATTGAATGATATTAATGGATATGGATTGACATAGTTGTTTGGTTCTGATCTTGGGAGATTGTATGATATGGATATAGATAATTGAATGATTGATGGGGTTCCTACGGGTTTTCGGTGGCCTTAAGCTTACCCATGCCCTAGGATCGTCGCGGCTCAGAAGCCGGGTCGTGACAAGTGCTAAAGAATATCAAAAAATTTCCTGAAAGGAAGATCGTTTAAACAATTTTGATCCATGTACAAGTCAGAGTAAACTTGAAGTTTAGAAAATAATACAGTTGCAACATATTGCAACTCAACTTCCAGATGCATTTACAGATGCCAAAAGAGTGACAAAGTTTCATATTCTAGACACATTCCAGAAGCTTGGACAGTAAATTAGAACTAAAGACAAAAATAAAAGCAGTGTTACTAAGAAAATCTCCTAAAGAGAAGCCTCTTGAAGAGGAAGATCTCAGTCAAAGAGCTATAGCCAATGATGAGACATAGACTGAAACAACAAAACGATTAGATCCTCCAGATATGGCTCATGGAGTTGATAAAATGAATGAAAATTATGAGATTTCCATTAATTTTGTGAATATAGGAGAAACATTTGATAGAATTCATTTATCATCAACGACGAATTTGCCTCAACAATAGCTCTTATTGTTTCAAGAGACAATATGGATCCAGAACCTATAAATATAATTGAATGTCATCATAGATATAATTGGCCATCATGGAAAGAGGCAATTCAGGCCAAACTAAGCTCGCTCTCTAGAAGAATGGTAATAAGATATGTTATGTTGACTCCCTAAAATGTGAAATCAGTTGGGTATAAATGAGTATTTGTTCAAAAACATAATGAGAATAACGATGTGGTAAGATATAAAGCGAGGCTAGTTACCAGATTTTTTTGCAAAGACCTTGTATTGAATATGAGAAAACTTATTCTCCTGTTATGAATATGATCACGTTCCGATATTTGATTAGTATGGCAATTAAAGAAATATTTGATATGCGCCTTATGAAAATGATGTTTATATGAGAGTTTCAGAATGACTAAAGATACCAAAAATGAATTCACATCAAACACGTGAGATATATTATATCAAAATGCAGAGACCCCTGTATGGATTAAAACAATTTGGAGGTATGTGGTATAATCGTTTGAGTGAATTCTTACTGAAAGAAGGATATGTGAATGATACGCTATGTTCATGTGTATTAATAAAAAGACCACATAATGATTATGTTATATATTGCAATATATGTTGATGATCTAAATATTATTGAGATTCCTAACAAACTTAAAGAAGCATGTATCTATTTGAAGAGTGAGTTTGACATGAAAAATTTAAGGGGAAATAAAATTTTGTATCGGCTTGCAGATCGATCATTTATCTCAAGAAGTCCTAATATACTAGTCTACTTACGTAGAAAAGGTACTTAAGCAATTTTGCGTGGATAAATTCTTTCCCTTAAGCACACAAATAGGTGTCCACTCATTAGAAGTGAAGAACATCCTTTTAGACCTAAAGAAGATAAAAAATAGTTATTTGGTCATGAAATAACATATTTAAGTGTTAAAGGAGCACTCATGTGTCTTGCAAATTGCACCACGCCTGATATTATATTTGTAATAAATTTCTTAGTTAAGTATAACTCTACACCTACCAAGAGATATTAGAATGATGTAAAACACTTATTGTATTATCTTCAAGGACTATTACGTTATATTTTGATCCCTATAATGATAGATCTCAGACTGGTTATGTGTTTGCTTATAGTGGTATTGTAATTTCATGGAAGTTTGTAAATCAAACTATGGTCCTAAAATACTTTAATATAGATACTCTCATTATGTTATTTGAAATTAATGCAACATGTATTGCACAAATTAAAGTGGATATATCAAGAGTAACCGAACTAAATATATTTCATCCAAATTCTTTTACACGCATAAGCTCCAAAAGAGTGATGAAATTGATATCCAGCAAATTCGCTCAAGTGACAACATAGTAGACTTATTTATTGAGTCCTCACCTAATGTCATATTTGAACGACTTGTTTTATTGATTAATATACGCTATCTTAAAATGTTGTTCTCATAAGGGGAAGCAAATTAGTATAAGGTTGTATTCTTTTTTCTTAATCAAGTTTTTGTCTATCAATGTTTTCTTGATCAAAGGTTTTTAATTAGGTAGTTTATATGCATATTGTGAGCTAATATAATATACTCTTTTTCCTTCACTAGGACTTTTTTTCCCACAAGGTTTTTCCCTGATAAGGTTTTAATAAGGCATATATTAGTATAATGGACATCCAAGAGAAAGTGTTATAAATACTATAATTATGGAAATCCATTCATCTTCTAAACCTCTTCCCCATTACTATCCTTAATTATAATTGTAACATATGAATATTAAAGTTAACTTTTGAAGTTTCTAGTTGCCTATAAATAGAGATATTTTGTGATACTCTTGATGAAAGAAGAAATAAAGAGAATTCCTATTTCTATCATTTCATGTATTATTTTTATTCTTTTGCTCTTATTCTAATTATTTGGGGAAAGTACACTAAAATACTCTGTGGTTTCACGCTTATTTTAAATGGGGGCTGTGATTTTTTTTGTGACACTTTAGTACCATGATATTAACGCTATTTGACACGTTAGTGTCAATCCATCTAACGCTGTCAAAATTGCTGACGTGAAAATTAAAAATATTATTTTTTTCCTACGTGGCATCAATGTGTCATATGACATAAAAATTGAAATGGGAAAAATATATTAAAATATCATGTGGTTTCACGCTTATTTTAAATGGGGCCTATGGTTTTTTTTTTTTTTTTTTTTTGTGACACTTTAGTACCCTTAACTTAATGCCGTTTGATGCATCAATTTAACAATTTTAATGTTAATTTGCTTTAGAAATTTTGAGTGTTTGCGAGCGATTTAAGGATAAAATATTGAAAAATATTCACAAATGAGAAAAAGTTGAAACTGTTAGGAATTTTGACGTTTTGGAAATTGAGAAAACTAAAAATGCTGCATTTTAATATATATATTTTTTTCTTCTCATAAACTTTATCTAAAATGCTATATTTTTTTTTTCAATACATGGACGCCACATAGAAAAAAAAATATTTTTGAATTTCCACGTCAATAATTTTGACAGCGTTAGATAAATTGACACTAATGTATCAGAGTACTAAAGTGTCACGAAAAAAAAATCACAACCTCCATTTAAAATAAGATTGAAACAATAGGGTATTTTAGTGTATTTTTTCCTTTTTAATTTTTATGTCATATGACATGTGGGCACCACGTAGGAAAAAAATTATTTTTAATTTCCACATCTGTAATTTTGACGGCATTAAGTAGATTGACACTAATATGTCAAACAGCGTTAACCTCAGGGTACTAAAGTATCACGAAAAAAATCGCATCCCCATTTAAAATAAACGTGAAACCACGTGATATTTTAGTGTACTTTCCCAATTAATTTTTATAACATATTTTAGTTAGTAAAATGAATTTACTTCTTATTTTTTGAATCAATTGTTGCATTTTATTAAGCTCATTTAATTAACTAAATCAATTCTTGCAAATTATTTTAAATTTTAATTGAACTTATAATTTTAAAATTATATATATATATATATATATATATATATATAAACTGCCATGAGTATGAATTATGTTTTACAATCGCATAATACACTAATATGGTTACCTAGAAAGCGAAAGAAAATTAAAAAGATTGATAATAGAAATTTATGAAATTTATTTTTGTTTTCATTATTAGAGCAAAAAGTGTAAGGAAAGTGATTTGTGAATTGTTTGGTTACCCATAAAGTAAAGGAAAATTTGAAAGATTGAGATTATAAATTTAGGGAGTTTGAAATTCGTTTTAAAGTCTTTTTTTTTAATTTTTTTTATAATTACTTTAATTTTTAATTTTTTAAATTAATTATGGGCTCCATAATATCTACTTGGACTTTAAATTATTAAAAAAAATAATTTTTTAATTATTTTCTATGCACGTCAACAAAATTTATTAGTATTAAAATATTTGATAATAAAATGTATAATGAAAAGAATAACAGGTTATGTAAGTGTCACGAAAAAAATTTTAGCTCCTATTTAATGAAAGTTTAAAATCACATGTTAGTTTTATATATTTTCCCCTATATTGTATATATTTTTAATTTTTTTAATATTATATATTTAATTTATATTTTTTTAGTTTATAGTTTATTTTTTATAAATAAATTATAGTTGATAAATAAGGGTGAAAGTAATATACTTATCCATCTCCAAATGATGCATTGGCAACAGATAATTTTATTCCATTTTCCATCTATATTGAATATAAACCATGAGATGAAATATAATTTGATCTGAGCCATTGAAACAACACTATAAATATATAATCTCATTCTAACCTAACCCTAACCCTAATCCACACAGATTCATCTCTCAGCCGCCTTTCTCCTCCTCCTCAATTTAGACATGTTCTGCTATGGTTTTCACTCTACATGTGAATTCATCAAACGGTAAGTAAATTTTTTTGATTTGAATTGTTGAATTGAATTGGTTTTATCAATGGAAATGATTGAATTGAACTTTCTCCAGGTGTATCCAATTGCTATGTGTTTAAGAGCCGATTACAAGAATATGCACAGAAGAAGGGATTGCCAACACCTGTTTATGAGACAATCAAAGAAGGCCCATCTCATGAGCCTTCATTCAGATCAACAGTCATTGTCAAAGATGTTAGATATGATTCTTTACCTGGGTTTTTCAATAGGAAGGCTGCAGAGCAGTCTGCTGCTGAGGTTGCTTTAATGGAGTTGGCTAAATCTGATCAACTTAATGAATGCATTTCTCAACCTGTTGTAAGTTTATCCCTTTTCTTGTTTTTATTTTACAATTATTCTTAAGGTTTTTGGAGACTTCAAGTTGCAAATTACTTGCTTTGAAATGGGGATTCTTAAAAGTTTGTGAATTTATAGAGATTGAAGTTGAGCATGCTGAGATAGATTTTTTTTTTTTTTTTTTTTGTGCTTGTGAAAATGTGATGGGAAGAGCATTAGTGTGTTTATAGAGCAGAAAGATTAGTGATGAAAATGGTGAAAATTAATAATGTGTAAAGAAATTGACTTCCTTGGGGACAGATGGCTGTGGTTTCCTCAGATTCATCAGTATTTTAAGTGGGTATCTGCACTGCCCTATGTCGAACGACTGCTCACAAGAACAACTTGCAAGTCTAATGATTTCAGTTGAATTTGTAAAATTGTAAATATGGGTCCCTTTTAAAAGGGTTCAGTTGAATTTGTAAAAATTTAAATTTGGGTTCCTTTTAAAAGAGTTCAGTTGCTTTTCAGTGTACTGGCATTCAATGAGACATTATGATCTTCAGAGTAAAGGAGAATAGCTCCTTTTTATCTAACTACATGGTTTCTAATTCAAGTTGGTTGTTCATTTATACGAATACCACCTTTCTTACCAATTCTTGATATGGATTGTGGGGGTATACGTGTGGTTCTTACTCTCATTTCTATAATCAATTAGAATGAAGTGCCTACATTCATCATGAATTTGGTAGTTGGTTGGATGGTAAATAAATCACTAGTGTTTCATTATGACTGTAATTTCTGTTATTTTGCTGCTCGTTTTTCATAGCTGACGATTCATTTTAATTTTCCAGCATGAAACAGGACTTTGCAAAAACCTGCTTCAGGAATATGCACAAAAGATGAATTTTGCCATTCCAGTATACCAATGTCAAAAGAATGAGACACCAGGTCGAGGTGCTCTTTTTAATTGTACAGTTGAGATTGGGGGGATTCAGTATATTGGAGGATCAGCAAAAACAAAAAAAGAAGCAGAAATCAAAGCTGCCAGAACTGCTTTGTTAGCTATACAGTCGAGTGCTTCTGAGTCTTCTAATAAACCAATTGCCAATCATCAGTTAACAGTGATTCCATTCAGAAAGAGGGCAGCAGAGACGGCTACTGTTCTAGAGGAGGTTGCACATGTTCCCAAGGCAAAGAAGGCTCGATTCAAAAAGAAAATGTTGAAAAAGAAAATCTCTGGGGACAAAGTAGTTTATCATAAAGGTGAAAGTACAGGTAATTTGGATGTTACTAGGGATGTTCAGTCAGGATTAGAATCAAATCAGATTGATGCATCTTTGGTCCAAGGAACCGGCCATGGTTTGTTACCAATACTTGCTATGAAGGATTTACAAGATGGAGGATTAGTTTCCGAGTCCAGTGGAAGAGAAACAGCTGATGTGACAAGTGCTTTGATGCACCATATTGCTTGTGATTTGGATAGTACTGAAAGCATGCCCACTGCAATATCATCTGAGTTTAATGGGGATGCAGCCAAGGCGACCGGAGTTAACCTGGCTCAGATTGGGGCATCATCTGTTATGGCTGGCTTAAATCCATTGGGAGAGAATTGAGGCAGGCGCTGGCTTGCCAAAGATAAGACTTGCTAGAAATAGAGGTATTATTGCTTGGAGTTCTTTTTTCAATTGTGCAAGCAACAGACATACTATAGGGATAGAAAGAAGTGGGATTGGTAATAGATTCATCGACATCTCGAGAATATAAAGTATGTTAGTTGATTAGGATGCCCTAGAATTTTTGTCAAGGGGTTAGTTCTATTATAATTTGAGGTGCCCTTTCTAATTTCCATTGTTCTTTTGGTGATGGATTGCATTAATTGGTAGATTTGTAGCAGGGCCTGCCATGTGGTATTTAGTTTTGAGTACAGATATATGCATTGAATTGATCGGATACGCATTTTTCCAAGTACTGTTTTGTTGAGTTAGAATCTCTGCATTTTTAACTCAGCTGAGATTGTTATATTTACCTATGAAAAAGAGCAAGGCCATATCTTCTCTATGCTTCTTGCATGGTTGTGACTTGTGATAAGTTTTAAGCCTGTTTGTTTTCGCCAAACAGGTTTTTGATTGAACACAATTGTTTTTACAGATTACATTACCAAGTTTCTTAATAATTGCCATAGAAAATGAAAATTTGAGTATTACATTTGATTATGAAAGCGATGTTTTTTATAATGCACCTATACAGTATACTATGTTTCTATAGGATATAGCCAAGTCTATTAAGGTGCTTACATGGAATCAATTATAAAATGATTATAAATGCAACTCTAAATCCTAAGACACATTTAACCACATAATTATCACTTATAGAGGTGAGATCTTTTGCCAACTTATAGAGGTGAGATCAAAGGAACAAAATGAATCTAGTAGATGCATAAAAAGAAGCAAAAGAACTTGATGAAATGACATGCATTCAATGTTTATGAAGTAAAAAAAACAAAAAGCATTCCTATGAAGAATCTAGCTTCAATGATAAAAACTTAATTAAATTTGATGAGAAGTAAATCATTTAACTCTAAAACATGATATATCTTAAAATCTCATTACATAACGTTATAGATCTATATCTAAGTAAAAGGAACATTTTCATTATTGATCTCACTATAATTATCAAAACTTAATTAAATATGATGGCCAATCAAGTATGGTCTTTTCATCATATTTAAAAGTGAAAAGTGGGAGATTTCAAGTTCGGATCCCTCAAATTACAAAAAATTTATCACAAATTTTATAAGAGATGTTAAAGGGAAATGCCAATTTTGTTAGAGATGTTAAAAGGAAATATTATTCAGAAATGTTATTCATATTGTGTAATTTACAGTATTATTTCTGTCTATTAACCTCCTAATATATATATATACACACGATGAAAAGCGAATCATTTTACTCTAAAACATGTTATTTTGCATTACAATTACATATCATAAAATCTCATCGTAGGCAACTAGAAAATCAATATCTAGCTGTCAAAAAAAAAAAAAAAAAAAAAAATCAATATCTAAACATCATTATATGACATGACATCATTACAATTGATGTAACTGTAATGATCAAAATATGATTTTATACAATGAAAAATGAATTAATTGATGCTTACACATATAGTGCATTATAAATCATAAAATTGTATTACAGATACAAAATCAAGATCTTATCTCTTTTGTCTCATGTTCTATGGGATTTTTAAAACCACGGCTGCAAATCCAATATGAATATTCGCGAAGACAGATTTCATTTCAACCTTAAGCATAATAATAACTGTTGACATCGGCCCAAAAAAGAGAAGGTCCTAAATATCAGAAGATTGAATGAATAGCTGTGGTTTATAATTTTCTTTTCTACTTGGGCCTTGTTTGTCCATATGAGCCCATTTGGTTTTTTTTTTTCTATTAAGATTAGGATTTATTTATTCCTATTTACTAAAATACTCTTCTATAACTCTTATAAATAAACTTGTAATTGCATTGTAAAAAAGGACTCAATTTAAATACAAAACATAATTATCTCAAAAATTGTTTTGCTGTGGTCAACCAGTTGACGGTTACCGCATAAATACTACTTTTTGTTCTTTGATTGACGGTACTTGTTACCTAAATATCAAACTTCTGATTTGATTGATTGACGGCTCTAGCCTATATATTTGTCTTATAAGGTTACTTTTAATCGCACAAATCCCTAGATTCATTGTTAACGGTACTTTGATTCCTATATACATCAGATCTAGATTATTTTATTGTTAATTAAACTAGAAAGATACCAAAAATAGTATCAAACATTAATCCAGAGGACTGATAGTACTGTAACAGGGACCCAATTAAACAATCTAAAGGTTTAATTCTAAAATTAATTTTTAGTTTAAAATTAATTTTTAAAATTAACATCTTTTTGGCACGCCCAGTGGGACCCATTGCTTACGACAGGAATATGTCTAACTCTGGAATTGGAATAGATGTGGCCATTCTAGCGGCCGATGCGCAAAGTGGGGTGAATTAGACCGAACAGGGTTTGGAAAATAGGGAAGACATGAATCATCCAACCATGACCGACCCCCTAAACAGGACAACATTACGTTTAGGGTTGCCAGCGAGACGTGGACATGTACGAGATCTTTCCCCTAGAGGGGAACAAACAAGAAACGTTAGGGATCCTGAATATGACAAGCAACTTCAACCACCGAGACCAATGATATTAAGCCAAGCTGATCAAATGGCTATTGTCGATGGCATTTCCCGAGTAAACAATGATTTGTATTTAGGGATGATCGAGCAGATTGCTATGGTCATGAGACCGATGGTAGATGAAAACAAGATTGTGCAGCAAACCATTGACCGAAGTTTAGCAAACTTCACAACCGCTTTGACTCATTTTTCTGAACTCATGGAAGGGAGAAACGAGGATATGGTCGGGAGAAGAAATTTTGGTGATCAGTTAAGAAGAAACATGCTTGAAAACAGGAGAAATAATGTTCCTGAGCCAAGATATGGAGAAGTTAATTTGTTGAGACATGACCGAGACGGCTATAATGATAATAGAGAATTTGGGGGTCATGGTCATGCTTGGCAAGGTAATGATCTTCAGCCTCATGATTTATATAGAAATACTAATAGGCAAGAAGATAGGGGGGTGTATGAACCAGAAGTACGACAAAGGAATGATAGAATACCGAACCTTTGGCAAGACAACCCAGTATATAATGATCGATCTTGGGAACAAGAAAGGGATGATCGCGCTAATCATTCGATTGATAATGATTTAATGAGAGCTTTAAGGAGGATGGGAATCGACTTCAGGGAAAATACTCGGCCAGTGTACAGGAAGCATTACCAAAATTGGATTGACCGAGTATATCATGTCCCAAGGGGGTTCAAAATACCTGAATGCATTCTATTCTCAGGGGAAGATAGCTCGAGCATGGTAGAGCATGTCTCCAAGTTTACAACGCAATGTGGTGAAGCATCAGCTGAAGATTTTCTTAAGCTTCGATTATTCGTAAATTCTTTAACTAAGACTGATTTTACCTGGTATACAAACTTGCGTGCAGATTCTATAACCACCTGGAGCCAGTTAGAAGAGATGTTTCACACTGAATTTTACCGCACACCCCCTGTGATTTCCTTGGCCGATTTAGCCAAGGCTTATCAGATGCCTGAAGAGTTGGCCGAGAAGTATGTGGCTTGGTTCAGGAAAATGAAAGCCTATTGTAACGCCAGTATCACTAAGCAAGAATTGGTGAGTCTAGCTTTCAGTGGTATGAATATTACAATCAGAGAAGAGTTTGAGGGCCACAGGTTCAGGGATTTTATGATCTATTAGATCGGGTGAATAGTTATGAAAGACTTATGAAAGAGAAAGAGCAGAGGAAATCTTCATCCAAAGGGACTTATTACCGAGATCCCATTGAGGTGTCCAATGTGTAGTAGGAAGAAGAATCTGACTTGGACGAGGTATGTCTAGCCGAACTAAAAACAAGAAATTCTTATGAATGTTCGGCTTTAAACAAACCTTCCAATTTTAAGAAAAAGTTCTCTGAGCCAAATAAGATCGCAAAGGAATATTCATTTGATTTAATTAAAGCCGACGAAATATTTGACTGTTTATTGAAAGAAAACCAGATAGTTTTGTTGGCTGGCCACATTATCCATTCATATGAAAAAAGAGCAAAAAAGGACTACTACAAGTGGCATAATTCCTTCAAACACAATACAAATAACTGCATCGTCTTTAGAAATGTGGTTTAGAAGGCAATATCAGAAGGAAGATTGGCTTTTCCAACAAAAGGGAAGTCAACTGTAGTGAAACTAACCCTTTCCCAAAATGAAATAAAGGGGACATAAAGATGGCCGAAATTAATACCATTGATATTAAAATACTGGGTTCCAGACAATGTCAGCCAAACCAAATTGATCGGCCAAAAGAAAAAGTGGAACTCCAAACCAGCAAGGAGAGAGTGCAAGATGTCAAGGAACCCGAACAAATAAATAGAATATATGTCCAGAAAGATGCTCACGGTCATCTAGGGACTGAGAGTCACTTGGTATGCCCATCCTGCAAGACAGAATTAATTGTGGTACTAAAGAGGAAGAAACCGTAAATTTCTTAGGATAGAAAGAATATTAGGCAGCCTCCACTCATGAAAAAAGAATGGCGGAATCCTGTACCCAACAAATCGGCCGATCCTAATCACATTAAAGACCAAAGACTGTAACCCATGAGGTAGAGACATATGGAATGGACAAAAATTGATAAGTAGGAGCCGAGTCAAGAACCCAGGTACAGAACTTTCAAACCCAAACCTCGATCTGTTGGTAGCTGGGAATCGCATCTCCCTTCCAAGCAGAGAAGTGTCTTCGATAAACTTGGGCCTTGAGAGATTAGAAAACCTATTTTAACCAAGACATAGAAAAGGAGGTTGCAAAAGCAAAAGCAGGCGGAGCGGGCTTATTTAGCCTCCCAGAGTGAAACGGTTGCAGATAACCGAAGCCCAACTATAAAATTAGCCGAACATAGGATTCAAACTCGTAATAAGATGAAGGCCGATGAAGCTGAACTTCAGTTATATCGCGATAATGAAAATAGGCAGGGACTCCAAGAAAAAATATACAAACCTCATGTTAAGCCCAAGCCTACTAGTAAGGAAGTTAGTTCGGACGTAAAATGGCGAAAAATCTGGGTCCCGAAGCATACTCAACAAAACAAGAGGGAATGAGACGCGGTTGAGGAACCCACAGTGCCTATGGATGCTGAGACTGAAAGTTTATATAGTAGAGGCAACATCAACATGGTGTGAACCCTAAAATTTGCACCGTCTGAACCCTCGGACATGTGATTAAGCCTCGGAAACTGAAACGAGCAAGAAAGGGTCAAAAAATCCGACGAACTGGCTTGTTTAACCTGGAGAACCGCATAGGGCCCTCCAGGGACCGCACAGGGCCTATGCGGTTTCACACAGCACTGTGCGGAACCGCACAGGCCCTGTGCGGTCCCAGAAATGGGCTGTACGGTCCCCTTCTTCTGTGCGGTTGGTCTTCTCCTGTGCGGTCCAGAATCCTCCGTGTGCGGTTCCAGAAGGCTTGTGTGCAGTTTCGGGCTTCAAAACACTTAATCCCACATCGAAAAAACACAAAAACTCACCTAGCTTCTACTCCTATATAAACCAGCCCCCTCAACTTATTCTACACAACTTAACACACAAAAGCTAGCTAAATCAAGCTTATTTGGTTAAAAGCTAACCCTTTTTTAAAGGCTTGGTTCGAAAAGAGCTGCCTTTTAGTTCAAAATTTTGTTTCTTGTTGGGTGGTCTGTGGGTTCTCTCAAGCCAGTTCGAGAGAGTCCTAAGAGCTTTCCGAGTAGCCATTAGGAGGCTTTGGTTCCGCCGAGTCAAGTCAAGGTGGAATTGCGATCCAGTCGCCTGCTCTGTCCATACGTCCTGAAGCTTCGTCATCAAAAGGTATTTATTTTTTTCATTTTTCATTTATTTATTTATTTGTTTTGAAGTTTGTTTTGTTGTTTTCTTTGCTTGCTTTTATTTGCTTTTAGTTTCTTTTAGTTTAGTTTCTTTTATTGCTAGTTTTCTTTTAGCTTAGTTGCTTTCATTGCTTTGTTGTTATTGCTTTATTTCCCTTTGCATGTTCCCCTTTTATTTTATTCCCTTTCTTTTAAGTTCTTTTATTATAGCTTAGTCATTACTTTCCCCTTTCCCATAATATGATCCCCATTTCTTCAATCCTTTTCCTTTAATCGCTCTTTAAAGGCATGTTAAT
>CATKHJ010025271.1:0-13056 GCA_949750685.1 Vernicia montana | reverse complement strand
TTTTTTAAAAATTTTAAGTCAAATAAAAATTTTATTTATTATGCATTTAAATTATTTCTTAAATAAAATTTAATAAAATTATATTCAATTTTAATATTAATAATGAAATTAATTTATAAAGATATTATGGTCATTTATATGGAATAAAATAGTTATTCTATACCATGAACTAAATTATGAAATTAGAATAATTATTTTATTCCTAACATATTCTATTGTTTAAGAATAGTTATTCTATTTCTTGTGTATTCTATTCTGCGAATTAAACATAGCCTATAAATAAAATAAATTTTATACTTTAAAGTTCTTAATCTTCGTAGCTTAACTTAAGCATCTGAAGATTTGACTTGACCCTCTAATACAGATTTGCTCATCTTGCATGCCCAAATCCATTTCAAGAAAGATCAAATCCAAATACATTGATTAAGCTCCAAGCTCCAATCATATATTTTTTAAAATTTTGATTTCAAATATCAAAATTGAAGTTATTATAAACAATATTAGTTATTAGCGTCTATATTTTTAATACGTATTGTAAAAAATCTTCTAAAAAAATTTTAGAAAAATATTTATTAATTAGATAAATTGCTCCTATTAATTTAAGAGAACTTTAGTATTACAGTTCTAACATTTTTATTTATAAATTTTATAAAATATATTCTTTAAAAAGGAGTACAAGATAATATTTTAACCAGAAAGTTTTTGCAAAAATATTCTCAATTGTTCTATACAAAAGATACAAGATGGATTTCTGAAAAAATAATAAACTTACCTTGTACGTAAGACAACCGTAAAATCTTCTACCTGGATTAGTATCACTCCATAATGTTCTCAGTGGCGCTTTTAACCCACAGTTGTAATAAAATATTTTCGGTTCACATATGGGTGGATAAACAATAAACCTCATTCTTGAAGCGGAAGACGATGATGAAGCCATAAAAAATCAACTTTCTCCCTCTATAATTAGATATGCTATCTCTCTCATTCAAGTGATTTTGGAATTCTAGAATTCGTTTGATTGAGAATTTGGGGAATTTTATTTAGCAAAGACATTAACTAACACATCACATGGGGCTCACTTCTGATTTTGTGAACCCCATTTAACATGTGTTATAATCACTTGACTGCACGTGATCTTATTAAGCCCTAAATGGACTCAAATTAAAAGTTTAAAGGCTCTGATTGCATCAAAACTTAATATAGATCTTTAATTACATTTTTGAGCAAAATTGCATTCCTCCAAGTATTGCCTTTTGTTTGTCAAAGTGGAATTAAGATTAGTTAAATTTTAATAAAAATGCAATTTAATAAAAGTTTTGCGGGGTAATTAATGATAGGAATATAGAGTGAAGACTTTTATTACATTTTTGTTTTGCCAAAGTAAATAATTTTCATTAAAGGGGCATAAAATCCAAATCAGTACAAATTAGAGTTACAAATCTCAAAAATGCCTAGCTAGGGAACAGAGACATGGACTTATAGTCCAAAACAATAATACCTAGCATGAAAGTTTTTAGAGTGGGGCTTCAAGCCTAATAAATAGACACCCAGAACTAAGTCCGATGATACCATGGCCCAAAGGCTTTCAAAAAGTTGTGAAATTCTCATACAAACCCTGCTATGCTTGCTCCTTTCCATAACCCTCTACTGGCTCTGCCATTGTCACCGGTGACCGAGGGAAGGAGAGAAACATCCAAAAGAGCAGGGTTGCAGCTGGACCAAACCAAATGAACTTATACTACAAAAGCCAATAGCAATCCCTCCTCAGATATACAAATATGTGAAATGGCCAAGGTATGCATTGATCGATTTTACACAACCGGAGCTGCAGTGGATGACCACTAGTACAGAGAGCTCCGACTCCGGTTGTCGCGATCTCTCTTCCTTCCCACCTAGGGATGACAATTTAGCTCGCTCCGTCGGATATCTGCCCCGCCCTTAATACTCTCTCCGTTTATTAAATGGGGCGGGACAAGTTTAAAATTTAATACTCGAAACGGGTTCGGAGTGGTTCTAGCATTACCCACCCTGATTATATATATAATATATATTTTTTAAATTTTTTTAAATATTATATATATTATATATATATTTAATATATTATTTTTAATTTATAGCTTATTTTTTTTGTAAAAGATAAATTATATTGTATAGATATATAGAAAAGAGATATAAATGAATATATGTATTTATGAAAAATTAATATTAAATTTTTTTTAAAGAAAAAAGAAAATAAATAAATAAAAATAAAAACGGGTATACCCGCCCCGCCCCGTTGCGGGGTGGGTATAAATAAATATTGACGGGGCGGGTACGGTTAATGAAAAACCCGCCCTGCTGCCATTCCTATTCCCACCTCCAGACATCGAGCCCATAAAAGATAGAGACAGGAGGGAAGCCGGTCATAGCCGGGTTTTACCATGGCTGTTAAACTTCTACCAGAGCAATCGAAGACAAAACCAAGAGAAGCAAAAGAAGAAGCAAACTCGACGCTTACGGGAGACAAAAAGGATCTAAGGACCTTATCCAAATTATTTGATAAACTAAGCAAAGAAGAATTACAAACAAGAAAAAAAGAAAAAGAATATCCCCTCCGTTGGCTGGAATCACCGGAGGGAAACCCCAGTTGAAACCCTAATGAAGGGAGCAGATAGATCTAGAAAGAGGGGAGAGCAAATTTCAAAGATATTTACAGCTTAATTTTCTTGATAAAATTTTCTTGCGAAGACTTTTATTACATTGAAATTATTAATTATTCTAAATATAATTAATTTTTAATTATTCTAAATATAATTAATTTTTAATTATTCTAATATAATTATTTATTTGTTATTAATCATATTTATTTCTTCAAGAATTATAACATTTTTAAAAGAATACCAAGTATTATAGCATTGTAATTGAAAATTTTATTTGGCAAAAACCTCGATACAATTGCTTGATCAAAATCAATCAAGTTTTTCATAATAGAAATTTACAATTTTACAACGAAGCGAACATGAAGGCAATGTAAATAGTAAAAAAATTTGTCCTCTTTCTTGGAAAGTGACCAAACAAATCATTAATGACCAGCTTACTTATCTAGAAGCTTGCCAGCAGGCTGATTAAGATTTCTTCAAGCTATCAATTATGATAATTGAACACTCTGTTTTAAGCATTTGGAGGGGTAAAAAAAAAAAACCTCTGTTTTAAGCATGAAATTCTAAAAAGATCCAAAATGTGAATGAGAAGTGGCAGCATGGATGACAAAACAAAGGCAACAAATTGGCCTACTCCATCAGGTGAAAACATGATTCCTAATTAGGGATAACAATGGGGCGAAAAATTCACGTTTCTCGCGAGAATTTGTCTCGAACGGAACAGAAATTCTCCGATTTTTATCTCCATGGAATCGGAGATGAGGATATTTCTTCCCCGTTAGCAAAGATGGGGCGGGGATGGGGAGTATATTCCCCACCCCGCGGGGATCCCTGTCCTCGTTCCCATGGAGACCCAATATTATATTTACATATAAAAAAATATTACTCAATCACCCTTATATATATATATATATATATATATATATATATATATATATATATATATATATATATATATATATCACTCACTCTTTGTAATTCTCTCATATCATGACAATTCTAAAAAATTTCAGATTTGATTAATTCATTTCTTCATGTTTTATGTGTCTAAATCTATTAACATGAATAAAATGAAATTATTTTTATTTTTCAAATATTATTTATGAATTTTATAAATATAAAAAAATATATAAGCATTACTATATATATTAATAAGTAATGAATATAAGTAATATATAAATAATTAATAAAATATATAAATAATACTAATAGTCAAAATATATATATAAAAACTTTAATTTAATAATATTTGAATCATTTTTGTTGTGAACTTGAATCTAATTAAGGTCTAAATTTTAAACTTTTATACATTAGATTCCACTATCTAAATGCATATAAATTTGAAATGAGATAAGACAAAAAATAAATAAATAAGTGGAGAACGGAAATCCCCATGGAGACAGGGATAGAAACTAAATTATCCCCGTATGTAAGACGGAGACAGAGATGGGAATTCCCCACTAAGACGGTGATGGAGATGGTACCCCCGCTCCCGCTTCCGCCCCGTTGTCATCGTTATTCTTAATAGTCATCACAATTTACCTTAGGCTCAGGAGATGTACAATCAAATTAAATTCAGCATCTAGATTCAACCAAAGTCATGATAGAATCGCCTGGCTCACACCTCCAAAGAAGCAGCTAATTGATTCAGAACAAAGTCATGTTACAAGAAAATGTTCAGAAAAGGGGATAAAGTGTAAAAACCTGGACATTAAAATTTTATTACTACTTGCAATATGAAACCAAAAACAATTCTGTAATCTCCGCTTCACATGCAAAATCTACTATTAATCCTGTAGCAGAATCAAGGATAGCCTGCATAATCATAGAAAAACCAAGGGAATGGAGATAGATTTTCTGTCCATGAAATGGTCCTTGTGGAAAAAAGATGCGAAGAAAAGGGCCAGTGTCAATAATCTACCATTCCCATCTGATGATTTCCTACCATGATCCTCCTCACTTTCTTGAATAAGGGGGGACACTAACATTATCCATTCATCTCTCGGGTTTTAGTTTCTTCTAAAAAGAAAGAGAGAGAAACAAAGATGTAAAGACAAAAGCAGCAGGATACATCTTCCTGATACACCACCAAATAATGTGGAGTTTTAAACATAAATTTCTACCGGGAGCTTAAGGTACAAGTTTTGGATATAAATTCAAATATTTTTACTCATAATATGTGTGTGAGTACTATACTGACTATACCTAGATTTATAAAGGAGATAATGGCTACAGAGTTCACCAATAAATGAAACTTAGTACAAATTTGCAGCTACTAGACTCAATACACAGAACCCAGAAAGCACAACAATTGCTAAATATGTCTTACAGTATATTCCCACAACAGGTACACACATGCCACGCTAACCAAGTACGAGATTCAGAGTCATAATAAGCTCCAGGATGCAGGACTTCTTAAGATAATCCATCTTTCATGTAGCTCTCTATGCAAGAAGTCCCACTAGATCTATCTTCAAATCCAGTCAAAGGTGGCTCCTCATATGAAATCATGTAATATGATCCGAGCCCATCTGTCTCCTACATGGAAGGATCCAAGTCCATCCAAATAGCCAAAAAAATAAAACCCATCAAAATGCCTAAACCCATATAGCCTCGGCATCCAAAAGTCCGCTGCACTCACTCACTTTCTCCCTCACACACACACATATACTGATATCCATATGCAAACACCTGTCCATAACAAAGAAAAAATGACTTCTGTTTTGCTTATCGGCCAGATGTAAATGCAGCAATATTTCTAATACTTTTCCAAAAGTTCATCCAGATGGGAATGAAAAATCTGCTTTCCCACAAACATAGAAAACCTAGACCATATGGATGTAGGCTTCTAACTGCAACAAATAGCATTCCAAAGCAAACCAGGATATCTCAAAAAAGTCTCACAACCTTCAGGAAATCAGGCCATGCACTGCAGAACTGTAGAGACAGTTGCCAAGTCACATCCAGGTAAAAGACCACACTAGCTCATATGACCTGAGACAGACATCCTTAAGGCCACTCATTATAGTTCTTGCTATCCCTTCAGATCAAAATTACTACTAGATGAAAAGAAAATTCTCAAATTTTCTGAGAAACATAGGTGTCAGATTCTTAGAATATTTACTTTTTGCACATCCCCTCCCAAAAAAATTATTTTTTGCAGATCAGATACTGCATGCAGGTTGGGGAATAAGCTTAAAAAACGAGAGTGGATCTTAATCCAGATAAACTTAAATTAGTAGGATGCATAGAAATGATGATTAATTGTGAAAGGAATATCTTTTTCCTGGCGTTTTTCAATGAGATCCAAATATCTTACATTAAGAACATCCTTGATGATAAAAAACAAAAGTGTGTGCTTGTTTTGCTAGAATTGGTACTCAAATTGTGCTTCAAAGCATCTGGCAGAAAACAACAGTACTGCATATTAGAAAGAGTCAAATAATGCGTAATGCCTCTCTCAATTAAAGTAGCACTTGTATCACACAAGTGCAAGGATTCAAAACATTTTATGTCACAAGTATTACTAATCCATAATCTGGATGCACATGGCACATGATAAACAATAGCCAATAATTTAGATTATCAATGGAATGGTGAACTCACCATTAATCTATCATGGCTCAAATTTGTGGAGTGAAAATTTCTGATGAGATGATACCATCCATGATAAAAAGGGGATCAGATCAACACCAAGATTTGAAAAACTTTCATGTTCAGACTTCCTCTCAGCATACTCATCTGGGAAGCTTTTTCCCTGGGTAAAAATCCAAATAAATGTCATACAATATTGAAATTGTCAAACCATACCATGTACATCTTTTTGGTTGCTGAAAATTTTCCACTTTTCACTTTATGCTGAAACCAAAATCTCAGTAAAATGTGTTCAGCTTATCAAAATGTAAAACAGTCTCATGAAAACAGGAGGCACCAAAAAGTGAAAGCAAGTAAAAGATATCCCTTAATCCTAAAAATGAAACAGGAAATGTCTATTATACGTGCTACAAAAAAAGCATTCCTTCGCTCGTTAACTGCGAACCATGCATGGTAAATTGGACCACAGTTTAAAATCCTAGACAATATTTTTCCACAAATAAAAATTCAACTACAAGTTCTTTATATTAAATTTGCGCTTCATCATAAAATCAAAATTTTAATTTGGACAGTGTTAGCCAACAAATCAAATGCACATAATCAGGCATAATTCTTAACAACTACCATATCTCCCTAACAAGAGCCATGGATGGCTGCTTCTAGACCAACTACAGGAGTTAAATTGCAAATGCAAACAGAATATAAAGTGAGCAATGATGTTTCTGCCATAATACACTCTATACATAAAACAATAAAAATAAAATAATTGATGTCACCAGATAAGAAGCTCACCTGATTGCACACGTTCTTGGACTGATAAAGAGAACTGTTCAACACAATGGACTTCATGTACCTGATATTTATTATGGTGAGTACATGGACTGGCACTAATGAGAATAGAATAAAAAACAGCAACACACTAACCGTGATCCATGGACTGAAAAAGACATGAACAGCAAAAAGAAATCCCACAAGGAGTTGTAACAGGTTCATATGGTAACTTCAGGCAGAGTTTGCGATCAAACTCATCAAGACATTCTGTCCTAAAGAGGATTGCTATAAATTACAGAGTACTCAGATAAAGGGGAAAAGGAGTACATATTATATAAAATGGGCAAAAAATAGTAGTAATCAAACCATTCTACAGCCATTTGCATGGATAAAAAGAATTTAGTAGCGGGAGAGTTTATGCAGTGATGCTATAGTAGTCACACAGTAACCAGCCAGCCATGTGAAGAAACTATTCTAATGGTCAATCTCCAATTCCATAGGAGATTCAAATCCCAGCTTCAGTCACCAGAAATTACCACAGGAGCACATCCCATCATGGAAATGATGGAATCTCATGTTATCCCTAACAACAATCTCTCTCCCCGTGATTTGAGATGCACCACACATAACTAAGTGGCAATCTTCACAGATTCTCAAGTTCTTCATAATCCTTATGGAGCAACCAGAATTCGTGATTATCAACCCAAATGCTAAAGCTAACTTCTCACTATGAGTCATTAGTAAACGTTTCTTTTCTTCATCACTCATGTCATAAGGCACAGAACTCAGGTTTGGCTGGTACCCCTTAGCCTCCAATCTATCCAAAAGATCCATTAGCATTTGCTCAATGTCTCTAAACATTGGATGGGTCATATCCCCTGAAAAGAATTCATGAATGACTCCTTTCTTTGCTTCAATCCAGCTACATCCAGGATTCTTCTTTAGGCCTTTCCTTCTCATCAATTTCCTTACCTGTGAAACATCAAGCCACCTTCCAGCTGATGCATATATGTTAGAAAGCATGATGTAGTTTCCAATACCATAGGGTTCAAGCTCAAACAAATGATTAGCAGCAATTGTAGCAATGTCAGGATTCACATGGATGCGGCAAGCTCCAAGCAGTGCACCCCACACTCCTCCATGGGGCTCAATTGGCATTGTTTCAGCAAGCTCTAGTGCTTCTGTCAAACGTCCAGCTCGTCCGAGCAGATCCACAATGCAAGTATAATGATCAGCTGATGGTTTAACACCATAACATTTCTCCATAGATTCAAATATGCGTAGACCTTCTTCTACCATACCTGCATGAACACATGCAGTAAGCACTGCAATAAATGTAACCCTATTTGGTTTTGTCTCTGTTTTAACCATATCATTAAACAATTTAATTGCAGCGCCAGCATGACCATGCATGGCAAACCCTATAATCATCGAGCTATAAGAAAACACATTCCTATCTTTCAATCCCTCGAAAACTTTATAAGCATCCTCAACCATGCCACACTTTGAAAACATATCAATCAATGCCGATCCAAGAACAACACTTGGACCAGCACCAGACCCATGTTTCTCAACAATATCATGAATCCATTCAGCATACTTAGCTGCACCTAGTTGAGCAGAAGCCGAAATAACACCAACTAAAGTTACTTCATCAGTTCCAACGCCAGCATTTTGCATTCTCTCAAAAAACTCTATTGCCTCCCTTGGCTTAGCATTCTGTGCAAAACCTGTAACCATTGCAGTCCAAGCCACCATATCCTTAACAGGCAAGCCATCAAACAACTCACTTGCAGATTCCATATCTCCAAACTTTGCATAAGCAACAATTAATGCAGTCCACGAAATCACATCCCTCTTAGGCATTTCATCAAACAATTTACGTCCGCAGTCCAAAAACCCGCATTTTACATACATATCAATCAAAGTATTGTTAACAAACAAATCAGAGCAAAATCCACCAATCAAAATCGACTGAGCATGCATCTGCGTCCCCAAACCCACATCAAGCAGCTCGCTACATGCCTTAATAATCGCCGAAAACGTAAACGACACTGGTCCAACACCTTCCCTTATCATTAAACTATAAACTTTAACAGACTCACTTAAGGGTCCTTGAATTGAGTAACCCCGAATAACAGCAGAATAAAGAAATGGGTTAGGATACTTAACCTGGTCAAATATGGAGCGAGGATATGGCTGCATAGGGACATTGACTTTGGCGAGAGTTCGGATGAGTTTGGTGATGACATAGCAGCACTGGTCAAGGCCTTTACAGATAATATGGTTGTGGACTTGTTTGATTTGTGAGAGGTTGGTGCAGGCATCGAGGGTGGTGACTAATTGGGATTCTAGGAGCCTTAGTTGTTGCTGATACTGAGAGAATGGAATGAAAGTTGGAGTTGGAGTTGGCGAGCTGGTTGAGAAAATTTTTTTGCGAGAGAGAGTAACCATTATTTGCAACTTCTGTAATCCTGCTGATGGCGAGACTGCCATAGTCCGTAGATGGAATCAATCGTTTGATGCTCTGTTCAGCTCTCGCGCTACTGCGCCACTTCTCCACAGAACAAATTTGAAGTTTCTTGTAGTTATAGTCGGTTGTGTTTGGGTTAGGCTTATATTGTAATTGGGCTTTCAATGGGTGGGCCTCTTTTCACAATGAAACCCAATTGTTGTGTATATTATTATTAAAACAAAATGAAAAATTAAATGGTAATAATTAAAAGCATACATGTGTAATGCATGTGCTGTGGATGCGTCTCTCATTTACGGGAGTTTATTTTTTTGTAGATGGTTAACGGATAGTGAGCTGAGATTTCGACCTTTCATATTGATAGTGTAGTGTGTGTGAAAATATAAAAATTAATGTGTCTCTTCAAAATTGTCATAATTTTAAAGTATACATGTATCACTTTTTTTTTTTTTTTTTTTTTATACATTTCCAAAAAAAAATCAATATATATATATTTTTAACATTGGGAATGGGGAATTTAAAAGTATGAAGTGGTTAGGAAGTTATGAAAGAATCATGCATCAAATATATGTGAATTAAAATTGATATAGCATGTATATACAAACTTAATTTTATAATAGAGATTAAATTTGGATCTATGTTTTCTCAAGGTGACATTTTTAGATTGGCTACATTTATATAATGGGTATAAGGAAGATTTTTTCAATTGTAATACATAATTTTTTTTTTTTGAGAAAAAAAAATTTTGGTTATCTACCCCTACAAATGTAATTAACAGTAATGTAGTTTTTTTTTTTTTTCATATTTTTAGTAATTTAAAATGTAAATGAATTGTACAATATCAACAATTTTTTTTTTCAAAATATTATTAAATTTTGACCATCTTCAATTTTATGCTTTTGAGCTTTTCCATTTCATATTACAGTTAGTGGCAATTTGATATTATTTTTTTCACGTGCTTTTAGTTTATTATTATTATTATTATTATTATTTTATTTTTTTAATTACTTTTTTGTGTTTTACTTTTAAGAGAAATAGAGTAAATATTTTTTTTCAAAAAAATATTAAAAATAAATAATTTTTAAAATTTTTAAAAGTATAATGTTTCACAGCAATGTTAAATTCAACTTTTTTTTTTTTTTTAACCAAATTCAACTTTAATAAATCAAGCAAATACATGAATATATATGTGTTGTTGAAGCACTCTTTTATTCTCAATATGTATATATTCATTCCATCCCATAATAATAGATTTATAGTTAATTTCACACAGATTAAGAAAATATAAATTTTATGGTTAAAATGATACATTCTTCTCATAATACTCCTAATTAATATTAGGTAGTTCGCTTTATTATAATTAGAAACCCAAAAAAATATTAAATTCAAGGTTATTTTATTGCTAATTGGTAATAGATAAATAAAATGATAATAATATGTAGTAAATAATGGTAAAAAGAAATTTCATACTCTTAAGATATGTAAATAAATATATAGAGCATTAATATTTGATGTAGTTTTCTAATTGTCATTTAATATTGTTTGCTTGATAACAATGCAAAATAAATAAGGATATGATAAACAATTAACAAATAAATTATCTTTTTTAAAAAGAAAAAATGGACTATATTTTAGGGAAAAAAAAATTTATTATTATGGGATTGAGAAAGTATATATATATATATATATATATATATTCGACCGACAAAACGTAGGAATTAGTGCGCGCTGAAAAATGGAGTTTTCTTGTCATTCATGAATTGTTGATTGATAGATATAGGCCTATTAGCCGGGCTACTTTGAAAAATCCAAATCAGAAATAATTGGGTTTGAATTTAAAAGGATTATTTTGACCTCCTCTTTAAATCTAGACTTGAAATCAATTGACTTTTTTTAATTGATGGACGAATTCTGACCGAAAATTAGTTGAAATTAAATTTAGAACTCAATTTAATTTCAAATTTAATTTTCATTATAATTAAATTCGACCAGTTAAATTCAAACTCAATTTCCTTGTGAGGTTTTAGAGATGATAATATAACTTGGAAAAAAATGTCATTCTAAAATTAAGAATTATTCTTCTTCTTTTTAATTTATAGTAAAAATTAATATTCCAAAAGCTTAAAATATTATATGAAACAATAATATATATATATTTTTTTTGTTTTTCAAAATAAACAACTATTACCACACAACGTATCACTAACTTCAAATTTGTTTTTTTTTTTTTTTTTTGAAATAAACTTCAAATTTGTTAAATGTATGAATTTTTCTCTTCAAGTTTGGATTCCTCCTCGGAGCAGTTTCCTTTAATTAATGCAGATATTAAAAAAAAAAAAAATCTAAAATCAATTTTAAATATGAGATTTTTCCCTTCTTTCCTCTTTAAAATAATATATAATATATATAAATTAAGTTATTTCTTTATTTAACATATTATATAATTTATATTTCATATCTTGCAAGAAAATCTCACTTATTTTTTTTTTTATTATTGTTTTAACATTTTTTTTCTTTGAAGCAATTGTTTATTACTATGAAATCCATAAGGAGTATCATTTAATATATATTTTGTAAGCTATGATTTGATTTTGGTCAAGTGAGTTAATCAATTGACATATAATAAGCTTTAACTTCCAAAATGATACAATCAATAAAGCATTATTTGCCTCTTTATAATTGTTTATCACAATATTTTAATTATTAATTATCACAAACATGTGCACTTAGTGTTTTTTTTTTTTTTGGGTACATATGCACTTAGTTTATAATTTTGATTCATATAATGAATTAGGTTTTATACCAAATTTTATAAGAAGTAGGAAAGAAGGAACAAAAATAATGGATTTATTTTTATATCTCTGTTGGTTAGTTAGGCAACATACAAAACAATGTTAATTTTATTTATTTTTGTTTATCATATAATTTTGTAACAAATTTCATATATCAACTAAGCTTAATAGTATTATTGGATTAATAATTTCAATGGTAGAATGAAAAAAATTAAATATTAAAAATTTATAATTTATAATTTATATAGTTCTATTTCTTTTTAAGAATTTTCATTATATTTTTTAAAAAAAGAACATAAACTAAATGGTACTTACACATTGATTTTTTTAAATCAAATTGAGAATTATCTATTTTATTTCACTTATTTTAATTTTTTAAAGTTGTGTTTGTGGCTAGTACATGGTGTATATCTCTGACAGTGACAAATAATTTTTGGCAAATAAAAATAAAATATGTCCATATATATAAATATAAATTTATAAAGTATTCTTTGTAGACCCATTTGGATCCAATTATGGACTTCCCTTGTAGTAATTCTACCATATCCTAAGTATGAGTATGTGTAAGAGTCTGAAGTTCTTATGCCATAGCTTTCTGTCAGAGATGGTTAGTACAAGCTTCTCGATAATTTTTAGGTTCATAGAGGAAAACAATAGTAGAATAACAGTGATAATTGTGAAGAGTAATAGGAGGTTGTCTTACACGAGTGCTGCGACAAGGAGAGGAAGTAGCAGATGGTGGATGAGATGATGAAGCAACAGATGTTGGAGGACAAGGATCCTGAGA
>CATKHJ010025237.1:0-16202 GCA_949750685.1 Vernicia montana | reverse complement strand
ATTTTCTAATTTTAATTTCTAACGCAAACCCTAGATTAGAGTTGCTCTGATACCATATTGCAAACACTGAATTAGTGTAGTATTTGTTATATTTTATTCACTGAATAAGCATGTATATATATACAGGTATAGGCTTCTATTTTAGGAAAGATAGCATAAAATCTGTCTATAAATCAGCCTCTCAATCTCTGTGAATCAGGGAATATATACTTTCCTAATCTAATCATTTATACAGCCTGTAACAAATGAATACTGTAGTCTGCAGTCTCTGGATTATCTGTTTCTTCATTATTCAGTTGCAAGGAAGATGGGACACTTTGTGGTAGTTGGCTCATGCCTTCTTCAGTGATTTAGATGTTGGCAAATTGGAATGTATAATTTCAGAAGCATAGATAAAGAGTTGTATGTGGAAAATATCTGCTGTGCCTTATCTACAGTGGTGTGAGAAGAATAGGTGGTTTTCTAAGGATGTGGAGCTTTATGTTGAAAGTGCAGACTCACTTTCTTCAGGGTCTTTCGCTGGCTGATATGGTCAGGTTCTTTATATCTCTTTATTATCAGGAGTTCAGGACACAAAATAGATGATTAAATAAAATATTATTTTTACACAAGCAATATTCTATTTAAAAGAGAGTCAAGCAACTTTGAAAAAATTTCAAGGCAGCCAGCAATTAAGTGGACTCCTTATTTTTAATAAGATTAGCTCTCCCTCCAAAATTCAGTACCATTTTGACATTCTTACGTGAAATAACCATAATAATGACAACTATAACATTGTAGTGAATCTGGTTCATTTTCTCTTCTTCCCCCAACCCCTGTGTGTGTGTGTGTGTGTGTGTTGTTTTTTTTTTTTTTTTTCTTTCTATTTCAATCAATTTATTATGAAAATTGTTGACCAGCCAAATTTGGATCTTATGAAATGATAAACTGGGACTGTTCACATTTTGGTACTTCTGGTGAAATCTGTCTTGTATACTCAACTCTGTTTATACAAACATTCATCTCTGTTAATACTCAAACCTGTGAAATATGATGACGTTATGTTGACGAGAGGCTAAATGAACTAGTATATAATTTTGTAACTAACTGCCCTTATGCACAATTTTAGTGTCTGTCTTTTTAGACCCCAACTTTATTTGTTCCATTTGAAGTTAGGCAATTTTTTTCCCCCTTCTGTTGGCTTATTCATGCTGTGCTTTTTATTTTTAACATGGATTTGCAATCATGTGTAACTGTGAATAACTGTTTTCTGCTATTTGCAGCCATTCTGGCAGCCACATAACAGAGCAGTTGCAAGAAGAATTCAAAACATGGGATGGAGAGCAGATGGTGGTCTTTGGCTTCTTGTCCGTGGAGGGGGACTTTATCTCAGTAAAGGCACTGGAGTAAGTTAATTTGGGAATATTTATTTCTTTGAGCACAGTATTTTACAAAAGCATGAGGAAATATCAATAGTGGTATCAGGCTGTACAGTCCCTGCATCAACAGTGAATGCACTTTTACCAAACTTTTTTGGATTAAAAGTAAGAAATCACTGAAAGTTTACTGATTTCAAACAGAAATAAGTAATAAAATAAAACTGAAAAATGCTGATTTTTGTTAAGCACACAAACCAAGATGGATTTTTTTCAGGAAACGAAAGAAATGGAAAACACCTTCATCAAAGAAACCCACTCCTTCTTTGTAAAAAAAAAAAAAAACAAGACTTTTTCTGAAGAAACAAAGAAGAAGATCTAAGTTCCATTTAATAATAAAAGAAAATTGATACTAGGTGGGGGAAAGAGAAGCAGAAAATGTGAAATCATACATTAGAACAGGGAAAACCATGAAAACTGTCTTCTATTAATTTAGCAAGTACATACGCTCGTAGGATATTGTTTGTGTAAAGCTAAAATAATGCATACACAACATCTTGGAATATACTCTAGCATGACCAGTGTGGTTGTGATTTTTCCTCTCTTATCTTTCACTAGGTTGGGTTTGTGACTTTTCTTGATGGAGGTTGTTGTAGTACTTGATTTACCCGAATACATCAATATATGACATTAAACCTAGGTAGCTAGGGAGGTTGTTGAACAATCTTTGCTGAAAGCATTGAACAATTAATAGCAATAGTAGCGACTTATACTTATCAACAAGTCTTTGTTGTCCAAAAGATTAATACTATACATGTTAAAAATTAGTAAAAAAAATCAAAATTTACAGATAGACATAATTCTATGTGACAACATTAATAATTTGATGTGCATCAACATAAATCAAGAATGTACATAATTTTTGTCTTAAGGACCAAAAAGTTCCAGACCTTAAGTTCATTTTGCATTTTATAGCCAATTGTTTTAAAGTTGATTACATGCACAACCTTTACATTAGAGTTAAGTGTAGTAAAATTAGAAGTCCATATGTTAAATCTCTCAAATTGCTAATGTATATTTTATTAAGAAAAATTTATTTATTAGCATTTGATATTGTATATTTAAGTGTAAGACCCTTAAAAAAGGCTTAATTATATTTTAAAATTATAAATTATTATTGAACAGTCAATAATATATGTCAATATATATATATATATATATATATTCTTTCTTCAAACCTCCCTCTCTCCTTTTAAATGTACTTGTGTGAAATTTCTCTTAATAAATATTTGTCATGTCAATTTGGGGTTTTGGCACATGCCCTTCCAAGTTCGGCAACCATTGACTTTAATTGCAAATTCAATCAAAGTTTTGGATTTTTTATTCTTAAATTCTGCAAATCACGCACTCTAAAGATGATGACTTGACATGTATATACATTTGTCTAAGATAGTAATGTTCCACTTTTAAATGAAATTTTTGAATGTTTTGCCTATGAAGAATTCTTCAACAACTAATCAGTCAGTCATATTTTATTGTGCATTAATTAACTTGTAGTGGACTTTTTGTGTTGGTATGCCTCAAGGAACTTTAGTGAAATTTTGCTTGATATGCTCACTCATTGCCTTTTAAATGCATGTGTAATGCTCAACATCTATATTATAATGTTTCATTATGTACATATTTTTCTAAGGGTTACTAATACATAGATGTCTTGCTAGATTGCTGCTTTTATTTTTTCATTAAATGTTTCTGGTATTCCATTTTCTTAACTAGTATATTTAGTTGAGTACTTTTTTATATTTTTCAATTTGTATAGTTGGAGTTCGATTTTTCTTTTCATGTCATTTTCTTAGTATATACTTTTGTCCCTTGGTTTCAATTGCAAGCATTGAATGTATTTAATTTCTATTGCTCCTCACCACTTTATTTATTTATTTTTCTTTGGCTTTTCATCCAGATAACAGAGGATTTTGAAGAAGTTCAAGTGCAAAGTCGGGGGTTTGGCATTCTTGATGTTGGGTACCGTTCAAAGGTAACAAATTTTTCAATAGAAGAGCAATATGTCATTTCCCTTCATATAGTGGATGAATGGCTTTGGCACGCTGATTAGGCAGAGTTATGTATAATGGATGATTACTCGTAAAAGTATGTGGCCCCACAACAATGTCACAAATAGCACACATCACTTGAGAACTAAAGCTTACCTATGCATCACACATGTGCTACCTACTCATCCAGATATAGGGCTGTTCAATGACCCGGCTCGGCTTGAGTATTCGGGTTTCAATTTAAATTCGTTGGGTCGGGTCATGATTTTAATATCTCAGAGAAAATATTCATTCGGGTTGGTCGGGTCGGATTCATGCAAAGTAACACTCGTTACCTCTTGTGTAACGATGATTACTTTGTATAATGTTCATTACAAATGTTGTAATGTTCATTACTGTTATCTGTAATTTTAAAATTTTGTACAGAGAGCAAAATAACGCTCGTTACCTTTTGTGTAATAATCGTTACTTTAGTGTAACGTGCGTTACAAATATTGTAATAAACATTATCTATTGCATTTTCTAACTCGACACAACCAAACTTTCCTTGGGTATGATGTTGAGTTGGGTCGGATCAATTTTCATCCAAATAACTACATATTACTTGGAATTTTGGGTCGGGTTAGAGAAAAAAACGACCCGTGAACACTTATCCTATCCATGCTATTTTTTCATATAGATGTATTTTACATTTACCAGCCTTTTTTACACGTGTTGATAGACTTTAAATGACAATCGTTGCATATGTAAAATATGGTAGATAATAGTATCATGAACTATTGAATCATAAGCAATTTCTTGTAAAACCAAGAAAGTAGAAATCAAAATTAAAATTGTGGCATGAATCTTTATTTGGATATTTCATTCGCAAGTTGATAATTTATTCACCATTTCATTGCGTAAATTGATATTAAAACCAATATTAGAGCAATTAGAAGGGAAGCATGTATAGATGAATTGACCCTACTCAACTTGAAAAATTCTCAAGAAAAATATATAGGCCAAATGGTAAAAAAAAAATCCAATCTTTTTGTGCCTTTTCATTTTTATTCAATATTTTTTATTGCATCAATTTTACCCTAATTTGAAAAGTTAGTTGCAAATTTTTTACTTTGAGTCAAATTTGAAAAAAAAAATTATTTTAAAAAGTCAAATTAGTCATTGAACGTATAATACTGAATTGTTGATTTTGTCTCTAAATTGGGATTGGGGTTAATTGGACACTTAAATTTTGGGAAATTGAGTAATTGGGTTTGATTAGTGGTAATTTACCAATGTTGCAGAGTTGAAAAACTCAATTAACTCCAATTGAAAGTTTGGTACTGAATCGATGATATGATATAATAAGTTCCAAGACCAATTTGACTTTTGGCCTTGTAATTATAGTAACATATTATTACTTTTCTTTCAACTTTGACCTATGGTAAAATTGGCGAAATTAAAAGTATTATGTAAAATTGAATTTTTTTTTTTGGAGTTTATGGTAAATTGACCCCATTGAAATTAAAAAAGAAAAAGAAATTGGATTAATTTTGTATATTAATATGGAATGTTACTACTCATCAAGTTTTTAATTATTCCTAGAATATTAATAAGTTAACAAAGTTGCTATTCTTGCTTAATTGTCTTTGTTTCAATATTTCATACTCTAAATGGTTTCATCTGCAGGATGAGGCTTGGGCAGCTGGGGGTAGTGGGATTCTGTTGAGAACTACAAATGGTGGCAAAACATGGATCCGTGACAAAGCAGCTGACAATATTGCTGCAAATCTTTATTCAGTGAAGTAAGCTTAATCCTATTAAAAGCTGAAGTATATCATTTTCTCAATTGATTAACTTTTTTCCAATCATGAAATATGTTTTATTGTAGATATTTGCTCCCCAAATTATTATAACACCTCGCTCATATTTGGTTTTGTTTCTTTGATGTGAAATGCACTTTTACAAGAGAAGAAAAGGACACTTGAGCAAACAACTTCCAATGTTGCTGACTAGTGATTTGGAATATTTGTCGTTCATCCTTTCTAGCATTTTGCCAAGTGAAATGTAGAAAATAAGATGGCTTAGAGATTGTATATTAAGAAAATAATAGGAAATAAAGACAAGGTCATATCTTTTGTAAGGTTTAGAAAGCCATTGCAGTTCCAACCAAATCTACTTCATGTATGACTGGCATTTGCATCAATCCACAAACCTTTAATTGGCCAATGGCCATTAAATTTTTAACCACTAGATGCATCCAGAAGCCAATTGTTTTACTTGGAATATTTCTTTGTAGGTTTATCGATGATAGGAAGGGATTCGTATTGGGAAATGATGGAGTCTTGCTTCGTTATCTTGGATAGAAGTGCAGATTTACAACCTTAATTGGTAGGGTTCTCTTTCTCCTTTTTACAATGGTTTATATTTTTCTTTTGCTGAGAAACCCATACAATGTGCATTGACTCTGCATTATCAATTTTTTATGCATTTCACTCAACAATTATTGAACAAATTACTTTTTCATTAATATATTTATGGTCATGAAAAATTTAGAAAGTTGCTCAAATGTTTATGATCTAAAATTCTATCTTGTGCAGTGTGTGCAGGCTTTGTCAATAATGCTGCAATTTTGTATGCTTATGGTAGAGGAACAAAGTTTCGTGTATGTTGCAATGTATTTTTTATATGATTATTTACAAGTGAACGTAGCAATTGCTGATGGGAAGTGTTGTTCTTAATGTGAAAGTTTGCTGAAGACAATGGATCCATTTGATTACTGTGAAAGTTTATTTGCTGTAATTAGCAAAGGTAATTCCAATTAAAGTTCTGTATTCAGCTCTTGGCAAAATTTTCATGCCAACTAATTAGGGGATTTTATTTTGATTTTCTGACCCTGAAAATCATCTAATGGTTTGGAGCAAGTTGAAGTAAAGCAGATGTATCCTCAGAATGAATAACAGGTCCAAGTTATTTCGTGGAGAGATCATTATACTAAACAATGACCTAAAGCAAATTATTTAACTGAAAAAAACACCCTGAAATAGCATGCAGAAACCTGGGAATAGGAAGCGGGCATTTCTGAGGGTTTAGTTTCAACTCTCAATTATGGTTCCTGAATTTTAATTTTTAATGTAAAAATCACAAAATGTAATAAAAATTGTTACATGAAGTCACTAACATCAGAATTCAGTAAATTTATTGTCAAAATATTAGTGTAGCTTGTGATTTGGAAAAATATCAATCTTATTCAACAAAACAGTACACTCAGTTGTTTATATGCAACTGTAATGAATTAACTATCTAACAGAATTGTTAAACCTGTAACACTATAAAACTGACTCTAGCAAACTATTAACTTATACACTCATTGATGACTAGGCAGGAATTACATTTTGACTTTTATCTTTCGTTTGACACTCCCCTCAAGATGAGTATATTTATATTAATAAAGCATTAAATTGAGCAGGAAGTAGTGCCTTTGTAAACAAGTGTGTAAGCTGGTCTTCAATCTTCAGATATTTAGGCTCAATTATGGTAGTCCAACTCAATATGTTTTGCTCCTTCATGAAACACTGGATTTTTAGAGATGTAAAGTTGAAACATTATCACAATACTTTATGTTCAACTTTGAAGTCTTTTATCAAATATAACAACCATAATATCTCACAGGTTGTTGCTGCCATTGCTCTGTACTCTGCCTTTGCTGAACTTTTTGAAACTATATTTTGCTTTTTAGATTTCCATCTTATAAGAGAGTTTCCAATAAAAACATAGAAACCTATCAATGATCGATCTCCTTGTTTCTTGACAGCCTGCCCAGTCACTGTCAGAGTATGCTTTAAGTTGTAAATCTAAATGTGCTGATAAGAAAATCCTTTGACCTAGTGTTGTTTTAAGACATCTTAACACTTTGTAAGCTACAATCAAGTGAATGTTAGCAAGTTTGTACATGAACTGAGTGAGAAAATGTACTGCATAGCTGATATCGGGTCTTGTGAGAGTCAAATACATCAGTTTTCCTACCATTTGTCTATACTGAGAAGGATCATGAAAAACTTCCTTATCTGTATGCACCAGTTTGTGATTCACCTCCATAGGAATGCTACTGGGTTTAGCTCCTAGTAATCCATATTCTTTCAACATTTCTAATACATACTTTCTTTGACAAATAGAGATCCCATCCTTTGATCTTGCTATTAATCCAAGAAAATACTTCAATGTTCTAAGATCTTTCAACTTGAAATAGGAATTTAATGTTTTCTTTAATTCTCCAATAAGATCTTCATTGTCACTAGCAATCACAATATCATCTATATAGACTAATAAAGCAATGAAACCTTTATTTGTTGATTTTGTAAACAAAGAATAGTCTGCCTTTTATTGTTCAAAACCTTGTTGCAATAAACAGCTTGTGAATTTAGCATTCACTGCCTAGAAGCTGCTTCAGACCATACATCTGCAACTTGCATACCAACTAATTCTTTTCTGATTTTATTGATGAAATATCATATTCACTCTTATTCTCCCCTTGAACATGATATCCTTTAGGAATCTCCATATAAACATTCTCAATAAGATCTCCATTTAAGAAAGCATTATTAACATCCAATTGGGATACATACCATCCTTTAATAGCTGCAAGACTCAGAAATAGTATGACTGTAGTGTGTTTAGCTACATGGCTAAAAGTTTTTTGATAATCAAACCCTTCCCTTTGATTATAACCCTTAGCTACTAATCTAACTTTATACATCTCAACAGCACCATTAAAATTAAATTTGACTTTGTAAACCCGTTTACTACCAATAGCATGCTTTCCTAGTGGTAAAGAGATGAATGTCCAAGTTTTATTCTCTTCTAATGCCTCAAGTTCAGCTGCTATAGCTTTCTTCCAATGGTCAAATTGAATTGTTTGATTATAGGTGGAAGGTTCAAAAGTGTTTGAGACTGATAAGCTGAAGGCTTTATGATTAGGTGAAGGTTTGTCATATGCAATGTAAGATCAAATGGGGTATGTTGTGTATGAATTGATATTAGATTGATTTGAAGTAGAAGGTTTGGTGATGAGATTATGATGTTAGTCTTGAAGATTAGTAGGTATTTTGATGTGTCTGCTACTTTTCCTTAAAGATTTGGTAATAGAAGGAGAACTTTCTGTCTGGTTTTCTATGTTAATGTATAAATTAGGTGATTGAGATTGTGAAGTGGCATGTGTATGATGAGAATCAATATATTGTAAAGTTTTATGAGAAATAAGAGTATGATCTTGAATAGGAATAGAGAAAGAACTATCATGAAGTTCTGTTGGTATAATAGGAAGAATAAAATTTGGTATGTCTATATGAGAAAATGATTCATTTAGTGGCTGAGAACCAAAATGGGACTGAAAAGGAAAAACTTCCTCATAAAATTGGACATCTCTTGAAATGAAAACAAATTTGGTGTCTAAATCAAAGAGTTTCTAAGGTTAACCAATGAATATACATTTCCTAGACCTGGAAGCAAACTTTCTTCTGTATAAGATTGGCAGCAGAACAAAAACATCCAAATGACCTGAATTCATGATATGAAGGGGATTTATGAAAAATTAATTCATAAGGACTTTAGTTTTGTAACACAGAAGTAGTAACTCTATTAATGATGTATGTAGCTGTAAGAATTGCATTTCCCCAGAACTTAGGTGGAAGAGAAGCACGGAACAACAAAGCTCTGGCTACATTAAGAAGATGTTGGTGTTTCCTCTCAATAACACCATTTTGTTAAGGGGGTATACACACAACTGGTTTGATGAACTATCACTTTGGAAGCATAGAAAGTAGGTAAAACAAATTCAACACCATTGTCTGTCCTAATTTACTTAATGAACACTTGAAATTGATTGAGAATAATGGTAGAACTGTGGAATTAAGTGAGAAACTTCTTATTTAGTCTTCATTAGAAAAGTCCAAGTATATTTACTAAAATCATCTACTATGGTTAAGAAATAATGGTTTCCATTCAAATCAGGTTAAAAGTATGGACCCCACACATCCATGTGAACTAGTTCAAAAAGACTACTTGTTTTATTAATATGAACATGAAAATGAACTCTTTTCTGTTTGGCCTTAGGATAGGTCATACAAGGAGTGGACTCTTAATTCTTTACATCAACTATACTAGGAATAGGGAATTTGAAACTATCAATGGAAACATGGCCTAACCTATGATGCCAAAGTTCAAAATTAACAATACAAGCTGTAATAGAATTTTGAAAGGAAATTGATTGAATAGGAACAATTTGAGATGAAGATTTTGCATCAACTAGAATGTGAAATTGTTGTTGCAAGTAGTACCACGCCCACCCCCATCATCCAAGATGAGAGGGTCTAGATAAAACAGGAATTTGACAGAAATATGAGGCAATATAACTTTGTGAGTGTTAATTTACTCATAGATATCAAGTTGAAGCTAAAGGTGGGTACTAAAAGAACATTTTGTAAAGTGATGTTTGAATTCAGAATGACAGTGCCTGTATGAGTGACTTTAACTCTCATTCCATTTGGGAGTTGAACAAATGCATTATTGACAGAAACACAAGGTCTAAAAGATTCTAAAGAACAAATGATATGATGAGTTGCATCTGTATCAACTATCCAAGGTGAAACAGGAAATTTTGTATGCAATAGTTTATAAAAATTTGTAGAGTTTACAGCTGAGAAAATAAAAGAATCTATACCTGCAATGTTGGTGAAATGAGATGGATTATTTGAGGTTTCAGCAAGAGTTTGATCATTGAGAATAGTCATCAATTTTTGAACTTGGTCTTTAGAGAGATTCAACTAAGCTATGATTTTCCGAGTGGTGAAGATAATATGGTGATGATGGATCTTCAAGGGGATTAACTACCTCTGTCACATCCTTGCCTACAATTTCTCAGTTTTGACCAAAATTAAATTCGGACTCTAAGGTCCTTGTATTAAGACCATAAGTACCAACACTTACACTTCCTCACCAATTCTGTTTCCTACCTTTTGTTTCACTAGGTTTCCTACTATGGTTTTGCATACTAGATTCAACTCAGTTTTTTTTATTCAAAATCCTCCCTTCCCTAAGCTTATCTAAGCTTCTACCATAGGTTTCCCAAATTAAAGAAACCTCCGTCTTTTTCCTCAAAGTGGTCGAACCTCACAAAGCCACCAAACCTAAGTTTTCTTCATCTTCCTTTCACCATTTCATCACTTCCCACCTATCTTTCTCCACCCAAACACTATCATACAAAGTCCTTTCCTCTATTCCCTCATCAATAAATCATTTCCTTACCATCCCTCCTCCTAACAGAAACAACACAAGCCAAAGAAGAAAGAGGGAAACAACAACTAACTCAAACCAAACACTTAAAGGCATTAAACCAACAAAATTAATACTATGCTTACCTTGAATGAAATTCTCCTCCCTTCTTCTTTCTCTTTAACCTATGGCTCTCTCTCTCTCTCTCTCTCTCTCTCTCTCTCTTTCCTTGTTATTCTTTTCTTTCCCTTTTATTTTAAGTGGGACTAATGATATATTTGGTGTCTCAACTCTCAGCAAAATTGATCAATTGAGTGTTTGAATTTGCAAAAATTTCAATTTGGTGTGTCAACCTATAAAAAAATTGACAACCAAGTGTAATTTCTAATTACTAGAAGATTTTTGCTGATGTGGATTAAAATTTGTAATTTTTTTTAAATTGAAAAAGAAAATTACAGGTGAACCCCTAACTGAGAAAATTAATTACAAATAAATCCTTAGAAAATTTCAAAATGATCCAAAATTTTCAAAATTCGTACAATGGAACCATCTTCTTCACAAAGCTTCTTTTTATTTCTTTCGTTTTTCAACACATACCCATCTTCAACATTGTTGTTCAATGAGGAAACAAAAATAAAAGTGTTTCCTCACAATAAATGCAAATCAATACCACATCAACAATAATACAATAAATAATATTACAATATTTTGAGATATGGGTTCATATTAAATGAAAAGACTGAAAAATCAATTATGCGAAAGAAAAAAAAAATGGAATGAAAGGATAAAAAGGTGGGGAAGCAACATCCTCAAATTGTAAAGCATTACAATGCTTGTAAAAAAAAAAAAAAATTATTTTTTTAGGCTTATCATCAAATAATTTAGAATGTGAGATGGATTTTAGTAGACAAAGTAAGATAAAAAACCTGCTATCTGTGGATACCATCCCTACAGTCATCATGGGAAAACACAAATTGAAATGAAGGTAAAAAATTTGAAGGAACAGAAGGGAAAAAGATTGGAGATACCAAAGCATTCTTCTTTGTGAAGAGCTATAGCAGCATCATATGCTTATTTGCCTTCCATTTTCACAATTTTCAAGGTTCAAATCAAAATGGGTTTTGGTTGTTGAGATCCCCACTCAAGCCTAAATACCATGAGACAAGCTAGGGTTTTAGCAGAGGGGATTTTGATGAGGGCTTGACATTGAAGAAATAGAGCTAGGTTTTAAGGGTTGAATCGGTTGTTCACTTCTCGTATACTGTCTGAAATTCCTTGAACTTTCTTATAAGTAAATTTTAACCTCTTTTTTTGTACTTTCAATTATTTATTTATTTTTAAAAAAAGCAAATAAAAATTTAATTTATATGATATATGTGATTGTAATCTAAGAATTTATAAATTTATTTTGTTATCTTATAAAATTAAAAGAATATGCTAGATGTTTAAATAATGAAAATAATAATAATAAAAAAATACTTTGCTTGTTTTATCAATAATTTAAAAGAATAATTGTTCAAATAATTTATAAAATATTATTATGCTATGCTTCATACTTAGAAACAAATTTGTATTCTTAAATTTTTTTAAATATTTTTTATACGTGTTTAATTATATATATATATATTATCCTTATGATAAATGTTATACTTTAATTATATTATAAAACAATTAATTTTATTATTACATGGAAGCACACTATTTTTTTAAAAAAATATTTTATTATTTATTGAGTCAAATATATTATTTTTATAGTAAATAATTTTTCTTTTGTAATTTTATAAATATATAAAAAAATAAATTCTTAACCAAAAGAAATAAAAGATATATAAATTAAAATTTATCTACAAATTTACTATAATTTATTCAAAAATTAATTTTTATTTAAATCTAAATCATTATTTTTATTTTTAAAATTATTATAAAAAATTATTTCATTTTTACAATTGACTTTCATTATTTTAAAAAATATATCAATAGAAATAAACAAAACTTATAAGGTGGAAGTGACACTTTTTATATACTTATTATGTTTGAAAAAAAGGTAGTTAAAATTCATTTATAATAGGAAAAAGTACAGTACAATACTATGTGATTTTATACTTATTTTAAATAGGGGCTGTGATTTATTTCATGTCACTTTAGTACCTTGAGCTTCACGCCGTTAGACACATTAATGCCAAATTACGTAACGCCATTGATGAAGCTAATTCCAGTCGAAGTGGAATAGTTCCACCTTATTATTTGAACTTGATTGTAAGCTTAATGCGACCTGTAAGAAGAAACAAAAGTCAAGTGGGATAGGCGGGGTGCCTAGCAATGTCACTCCGAGGGTCAAGTTAGATGAGTGGTTCAATTGAGAAGATTAAGGACAAAAGTATTTGCACTGGTTCTGTATATACGTGAAAGTATATGTGTACCTTGGAGATTCATTTTCTTGAGGTATTTATAGAGTATAAGTCCTTACAAGAGTTGAGTATAGATTTCCTTGACCGGTTCAGATTAAAATGGTTGATTGCATTGTTTGTCCTTTTCTTACTTGGAAACGAGCTAGATGGTTCCTTTTTTGACTTTCTTTTATTAGTTAATGGGTTTGTAAGCATATTGGATTGGGCTAGGCCCAACTTACTTTACTACCCAGGTTAGTATATTTTGTCCCTTATCAGTGGCCCCCCTGTTTTTAGCGAAGTCAGAAATTTTTCATGTAGTTCGATAGAAACAGTTCGGTTTTTAATTTCTAAGCGATCTGGTTCCACTTGCTTTAGCACATTTGTTTACTTCAATTTTGAAACTTTGACTTTCGCTTTTAGAATTTCGAGAGTCTTTTGACATATCTTTTCGCGCCTGCCTAAGATCCAGTCATTTAATGCTGAAGTACTTTTTTGGACACGTGGCACAATCCTAACCATGAAGTCCCAGGGTCATGCTTTTATCTCTGCCGCCTATTTCGTTTTTGAAATGATTAATTCAGAGCATTTTTCTAGGATTTTATTTTTTTAAAAAAACTCTTTCTTCTTCATTTTTGCACACCTTCTGCATTCTCGTATTTCTACAGAGCTCTTCTTTCTTCTTCTTGCTTTCTCAATTTTTCCTCTGTTTTCACTTCTTCTTATTTCCTTCCTTCCTTATATTTCAATGGGTCCAAAGAAAGATAAAAATTCTTATCAGAGCATCAAAACTGATTTAGAAAATGCCTGGGGAGATGTGGTTTCTACTTTAAAGACCACGAATTTAAGCGGCATTGCTGAGAATCTGGAAAACCAAGAGATGTTTGCTGTGGACTTCCCAAAATTGGACGCTAGAATTTTTTTCAATTCTAATATTCCCAATACTGTTGAGATGACCAAGGATAACGATCACATCGTCTTCTTTTATCATCAAATTGAGGCGGGTTTAAGGTTTCCACCATCTCCTTTCTTAGTTGAATGTTTTAACTACTTCTGTATTAATCCAATGATGCTATCTCCGAACTCAATTCAAGATCTACATCAATTTGAAGTGATTTGCAAGGCTTTGGGTCTTCGTGCCCACTGCAAGGATGTTTCAATTTTTTTTCAAATTCATTCGCTCCGGTGACAGGCGAGTATGGTGCACTGGTGCGAAGCCTGGGTGCAATCTATTTGTTAATAAACCTAACAAAGTGAACAACTGGTACACCAAGTTCGCAATGGTGGTAGTAAAAGAGCAGTTCTGAGGCAGCGAAGGCTTCGGCTTCCGAGGTGCTCTTCTGGTTCCTACTGTCTACGGTCTTCCTGATATCCCAATGAGTCTTTTGCCCGAAGAGATCATTGCTATGGAGACCTTAATTAAGGACAACTGTTCTTACGACCTAGGGAAGCTCGACTTTGCTTTCCGAATTAAAGATACCCGAGGTAAGACTATGCATCTCATCCTTAAGGAGATTAGGGGTGAGTTTTCACATCTTTCTGACTTCGTCTTTATCTTCCCGAGTTTCAATTTTTATTTACCTTTTTCATTTTGGTTTTTGCAGTTTGGCTTACAAACAAAGACAACTCGTATAAGAAAATTCACGAACTAGCAAAGGGTATGACTCCTTCTCTCTATAATGAAGCTACTTTCCTCCCAATCTTGGTTGAGCGAACCGGCAAACTCAGAATCGCCAATGCTTCTGACTGGTGTGACAAATCATCTGCGGGTGAAAAATGAAAGGTTTCTTCTTCTCCAGTCCAGTCTATCCCCAAGAAGAAGAGAAGGCTAGTAAAGGCGGCTGCTGGCAGTTCTTCTCAAATTAAGCCCCTTGTCCCAGTTGCTCCAGTCGCGAAGTCCATGGCTAAGACTTCTTCTACTTCTAGAGCATCAAGCAAGGTGGCTTCTACTGCTCTAGCCATTGTAACTACATCACCTCAAGATCCTCCCATTGCTATTTCTAGTGATGGCGAGGACGCACTTCCAGTCTCCGAGCTTGTCCGCAAACCCACAGGTGATTCTTCCTCCTCTTCTGAGCGGACTACTTCTGATCCCTTCAGAGATCGACTTTATAATAGTGACATTTTTGAATTTATAGTTGAGGGAATTCATGAAAAAATTCCACCTCGTCAAATTGTTGACGAGATTATGCGGATGGGGACTACTCCTGCTGATGAGCCTTCTGTCCTCGAAGTCTCGGAACCTGATTTAGGTATGTTTTTTGTTCGCGATGAGTCTCCTCAAACATTCTACTGTTATGATCTCTTCAATTTAGCAGGTTTTTTATATTTCTCTTTATTCTTCATTTGCATATTGTCTTTTTCACTTTGAGCTAATTTTCTGTTTATTTCTTTCAGCAATGCAAAGTTCGAAACGGCTTGCTCCCTCTGTCCTTCCTCCTCAAAGCGTCTCTTTAGATGACTTTATGGATCAAATGGAGCAAGCTGAAAACTTTGTTCCTTCTTCTGCCATTCCTATCTCCGATCCTAACCAGCTCCTCTCTGCTGCGGTGGATGATGCGAGGCTTGTTTCAGTGATTTGAGAAAAGGAAGATGTGGAGGTTGGGCGGAATCCAGTGGTAGATAAAGTCCCTGACGTTTTAGAATTTGAAGCTGTAACAACCCAAGATTTCGTTAGATCACTAAAAACCTAGAAACTAGGAAATTAAGAATTTAAAAAATTATATGGAGTACAATTAAGGAAATCGGGTTAGTATACACGATATCGGTAGGATAGTGACTTGTAAGATTTTTCTAAAATTTTAACTGAAGCAAAATTACTATGGACCTATCTAAAAATAATATTAGAAACCTAAATTAGAGACTAAAAATACTTATAGATTTGAATTAGGAAGTATAGGAAAACTTTGATTAAAAAGGGGGCAAAATGGTAATTTTTTCTAAAGAGAGATAATTATGACTTTTGACTAAAAAAAAAAAAAAAGAAAAAATGGGTGTCAAGTGGCTGGCCATGTGATTGCCATCAAAGGGATGAAGGATTGCCAAAATTTGATGACAATTAAATAAATCAAAAAGAAAAGGAAAAATATAAATAAGTAAGTTTGGAAGATAAAGATTCATCATCTTTCATTTCTACAAAATTAGAGCTAAGGAAAGAAAAG
>CATKHJ010025222.1:0-25483 GCA_949750685.1 Vernicia montana | reverse complement strand
GCAGTAAAAAGAAACTAAGCTAAAAAGAAAACAACAAAACAAAAAAGATGCAAAACAAAACTTCAAAACAAACAAATAAATAAACAAATGAAAAAGGAAGAAAATAAATACCTTTTGAAGACGAGGCTTAGGGACGTATGGACGGAGAGGGCGACCGGATCGTAATTCCACCTAGACTTGACTCGGCGAAACTAAAGCCTCCAAATGGCTACTAGGACGGCTCTTAGGACTCCCTTGAACTGGCTTGAGAGAAAGACAAACAACCACCCAAAAAGAGAAAACTTTTGGACTAAAAGGCAGCTCTTTTGAACCAAGCCTTTGAAAATGCTAGCTTTTAACCAATTAGGTTTGATTTTAGCTAGTCAAGTTTATTCAATTGTGTAGAAATGAAGGGTTTATATAGGTAAGAGGGGGGGGGGGGGGGGGGAACATTTCTCACTTTTTCCAATGTGGAAAAACTGAACAAAACATTCAAAACTGCACACAACCATTCTGGGATCGCACATGGATGATTTTGGACTGCACAGGGTAGGCCATGACCGCACAGGAAGGCAGGGACCACACAGGCCCATTTCAGGACCGCACAGGGTCTATGCGAAACTGCACAGGCCATGTGCAGTCCCTGGGGGACCCTGTGTAGTCCTCCAGGTCTGACGGGGTTGATTCGTTCGATTTTTCAATCCTTTCTTCCCCATTTCAGCTTCCGAGACTTATTCGCATGTCCGAAAGTTCAGACGGTGCAAAATTCAAGATTCACAATTCCCTAAAGTGAATATAATAACATATAATAATATTGGGCATGTACAAGATTTTAAATCAGTTTCAGAATACAATTCAGACATATTTAAAATTACTTCACAGCTGAAATTGTGTGGTGATAAAATTACAAAATATAATATGTTATAGAAGAGATATACTATTTTTAAATCTCTAATATGCTCTAGCAGTAGCAGTATAGAGTGGAAAAATTTACAAAATATTTTGAACTTATTGCTTGTCTTCTAGTGGCTGAAAAGAACAATGAATTACTAACGAGAAATCATCAAATTAGGCTCACTAGTATAGCAGCAATCCCTGAAGTGAATGTTGTAAATAACCAAAAGTCAAAACTCAAGAGTGAGGTACTTTGGAAGATAATGAGAACTCTGGAAGAGAAACAATATACATAGAGGACACAACTCAGCTTAATCTGTAGACTCTCTAAAGGAGTAATTTGTTCAAGCATTGAACTTGAAGTTCAATAATAAAATCGAGAATGTTTGATATGACATGTCATTATGCATACCATATATACTCTCCCTTTACAACTTGTACATGAATATAAGCCTAATATTTTGCATATGCGAGTTTTTGTTGTGCCATGTATGTACTAATAATACCACTTCAATGTGTGAAAATGAGTTCACAGAGAAGACTTGAAATTTATTTTAATGAGGCACATTTCTCGACATTAGGGGGAGAGAAAAGCACATGTTAGTGCTAAAAATATCGAAAAATTTCCTGAAAGGAAGACTGTTTAAACAATTTTGATCTATGTACAAGTCATAATGAACTAAAAGTTCATAAAATAATACAGTTGCAACAAATTACAACTCAACTGCCAGATGCATTTGTATATGCCAAAAGAGTGACAAAGTCTCATATTCCAGCTACTAATACCCTAGTAAAGGTTGTAGTTTATATTGAAAATAGAAAATCAATCGAGCTTGACACACGCCAGAAAGCGTGAACAGTAAATTGGAACTATAGATAAAAATCTATGAAAAATAAAAGCAGCATCACTAAAAAAAAAAATCTCCTGAAGAGATACCTCTTGAAGAGGAAGATCTCAGTTAAAGAGTTATAGCCAATGATGAGACACAGACTGAGACAACAGAACAATTAGATCTTTCAGATATGACTCCTGGGGTTGATGATCATATGAATGAAAATTATGAGATCTCAATTAATTTTGTGATACAGAAGAAAGATTTGATAGAAATTCATTTACCGTCGATGATGAATTTGCCTCAACAGTAGCTCTTGCTGTCTCAAGAGATAATCTAGATCCAGAACCTATGAATATAAATGAATGTTAGTATAGATATGATTGGCCATCATAGAAAGAGGCAATTCAGGCCGAGTTAGACTCGCTATTTAAAAGCATGGTATTCGAACTTGTTATGATGACTCCCTAAAATGTGAAACTAGTTGGGTATAAAAGGGTGTTTGTCCGAAAGCGTAATGAGAATAATGAAATTGTAAGATATAAAGTGAGGCTAGTTGCCAGGGTTTTTCGCATAGACCTAGTATTGACTATTAGAAAACTTATTATCCTATTATGAATATGATCACGTTCCGTTACTTAATTAGTATGGCAGTTAAAGAAAGACTTTATATGCTCATTGTGAAAATGATATTTATATGAGAGTCTCAGAATGACTTAAGATAATAGAAATAAATACACATCAAATATGTGACATAAATTATATCAAATTATAGAAATCCCTGTATGGATTAAAGTAATATGGACATATGTGGTATAATCATTTGATTGAAGCTTTATTGAAAGAAGGATATGTGAATAATACACTATGTCCATTTGTATTCATAAAATACCACAAAATAGTTATGTTATTATTGCAGTATATGTTGATGATCTAAATGGAACTCCTAACGAACTCTTGAAAAGTGAGTTCGAGATAAATTTAAGAGAAACAAAATTTTATATCAGCCTGCAAATCGATTATTTATCCCCAAATGAGTCCTAATACACCAGTCTACTTATGTGGAAAAGGTACTTAAGCAATTTTGCATAGATAAATTCTTTCCCTTAAGTACATTAATGGTATTCGCTCACTGGAAGTGAATAAAGACTATTTTAGACCTAAGAAGATAATAAAAAGCTATTTGATCCTGAAGTAACATATTTGAGTGCTATAAGGGTATTCATGTATCTTGCAAATTGCATCAGGCCTGATATGCATTTGCAAGAAAAACTTCTAGCTAGGTATAGCTCTACACCTACCAAGAGACATGAGAGTGGTGTAAAAGACTTATTGTGTTATCTTCGAGACACTATTGATTTGGTAATATTTTCATATAATTCATATTTGACATTGGTCTATATGCGGATGCTGGTTATTTGTCTTATCCATATAAGGATAGATCTCAGACTAAGTATGTGTTTATTTATGATGATACTGTAATTTTGTAAAGGTTTGTAAGACAAACAATGGTCCTGAAGTACCTCAATAAAAATGCTCTCATTATCTTCTCTAAGAATAATGCAATATGCATTGCACAAACTAAAAGTGGATATATTAAGGGTGATCGAATTAAATATATTTCACCCATATTCTTTAATATACATAAGCTCCAGAAGAGTGATGAAATAAATTTTCACTAAATTCGCTCGAGTGACAACATAACAAACTTATTTACTAAGTTCTTATCTAATGTGATATTTGAACGGCTTTGTTTCCTTGATTGGTATGCGCCGTGTTAAAATGTTGTCCTTATCAGGGAAGCGAATCAGTATAAGATTGTACTCTTTTTTCTTAGTCAAGTTTTTGTCCCACAGGGTTTTCTTGACCAAAGGTTTTAATGAGGCAATCTGTGCAATGACAAAATAGAACATGAATTGTACTATTTTCCTTAGCTATATTTTTTTCCACTGGGTTTTCTAGCAAGATTTTTAACGAGGCATATTCATGGCGCAAGTAATATCTGAGGGGGAGTGTTATAAATAATTATTATATGTGGATATTACTTAAATATCCTTGAGTATATATTTTAGAGAGATTATAATATAGGGCTATTTTAGTAATATTGTATACTCTAAACCGTAGCTATTCCTTTATATAAGGGAAGTTAGAGTTAATATAATAATAAGAGTTTGGAGCCCTTTTTACTCTCTACATATTTTCTCTCTCTCTATTTACTTTATTGCTTTATATATCTTTTTATTGTCTTTGATATACTGAGTTAATAAGCCGATTTACAACAGCTCTGACAATAACACTATTTTTTTTTATTAATTGAAAAATAATAAGCTCAAACCACACTATCTTTTTATTAATTTAAAAATAATAAGCTTAGACAATGACACTATCTTTTTATTAATTGAAAAATTACCAATAATTCTAATTTTGACTCTAACAATTTCTACTATGGTAAAAATTGATTAATTTTAGTAAACTTAAGACAATATTACCATGAAAAAAAAGGTTAAAGGTATAAATAAGACCCTCTGTTTTAGGTTGACGCTCAAGTGAGTTTTTAATTTTTTTTTTGGTTCCTTTAAACCCTTAATTTTTCTAAAATGACACATGTAAAACTCTCCGTTTATAATTTAGGATTTTTGTCAAGTGATGTTAAAAATAAAAAATTAATATTTATGTACCTACGTATTAATTTTTATTTTTGTATAAATATTTTTTAAACTATTCAGAAAAAATTTAATATTTATAAAATTCAAAGTTAATAAAATTAATTAATTAATTAAAATATTACAAATTTAATTTAATATAAAATGACTTCTTAATCCTTATACATAAAGTAGTATAATTTATAAAAAAATATATTTTTATATAAAATATTAAAATATTATTATATTTCATATAATATAATTATTTTGATTTATTTTTTATACATTATTGTAGAGAAAAATTATATACTCATTACAATTTGTTATTAATTTATTAAAATTATATAAATGTAAAATTTTTTATTTGTTTTGAATTAGTTTATTATATCTAATTACTTTTAATTTTTAAATTTTTTTTCATGTCAATATAAAATATAAGTAATGTGACCTATCTATCATATCAGACTTTTTTAACCTCTGTTTAATAAAATATAGAGGACTTTTTTAACCTCTGTTTAATAAAATATAGAGGAAGAGTTTTACATATGCTATTTTAAAAAGATTAAGGGTTCAATAAAAAAAAAAAACATTAAACGCTTACTTTGACATTAACTCAAAGAGAGAATTCTATTTATACATTTGGCCAAAACAAAAAGAACGTGTCTGGAATGTGGACAGTGGCAATGGGTTGGGCTAGACATATGGAGTGTTGGCCCAAAGAATTGAATGGCTTTTAGTCTTTTCAATTTTGACGCTTTTAAACGAGAGATATTACTAGAGATGAGGAAGTAATGGTAAGTGTGTAATTTTAATTTAGTTTAGAGCAGAGGCAATGGCAGATCGGATGGGACTCCTAACTTACGCTTACATTCTTCTTTACATCGCCCTCTCTAGTGGCCAGATCTTCTTTAACAAGGTCAAACTTCACTCTCTCTCTCATTTTTATTTGTAAATTCCTGTTTAAATAGTTTGAATCTCAGCACATTCATTTGCCAAATTATTTTTTTCTTTTTTGGTTTCTTGAAAAATTAGATAATTGGGTATTTCCAATTTAAGTTTGTTTCCATAGTTTTGAACGGCTTAGATTGTACCATGTATTGGACTTGTAGCCTTCTGCTAAAAATGGATAGATAAAAACTTGTACATATTCAAAGATCAGATTTAGCTGCATTTGCCAAATGCTAAAAGGTTTGGCTGTTAGTAGCAATTGTTAAATGTTAGTTATTGCTGATAACTATGAGTTCATGAATTATTAAAACTCTTGAAGTCTATTGATATTAACACTCAAGTCCCTCCCTTTTCAAAAATGAATTAAATGTTCATTGATTTTTATTTTAAACACACTATGGGAAATATATATAGATATGTATGTACGCACCAAACATGTTAACCTAACTATTGGAAATAGTAACCATAGAGATTATGCTGGTTTTGTTATTTATGATGGGTATTTGTTTATAGCAATTAAGTTATGCATTCCTTGTAGTTCACTTAGAGATTTTCTAGTATGGAGATGTAGGTAGGTGGGTTACCTGCACATTTTGGTAGAGATAAAACCATTGCTCTTGTTGATGATAGATTTTATTGGCCATCATGGAAAAAGGATGTTACTAGGATTATGTCCCAGTGTCATACTTGCCAATTAGCTAAGGCTAAGAAACATCACATTGGTTTATATGCTTCTCTCCCTATTCCACATGCCCCTTGGAAAGATGTAAGTATGTAATTTGTTCTTGGGCAACCTAAAATAGCTAGTGGACATGGTTCTATTTTAGTTATAGTGTATAGGTTTTCTAATATGGCCCACTTCATTCGTTGTAGTAAAATTACCGATGCTTCCTATGTAACTGCATTATTTTTTAGAGAGGTTGTACGGGGTAATAGCAACCATTTCCAGCTGTTGTTCCCCTCCCAAGGGCAGGTTCTTACACGTTACTCACCCGTCCGCCACTAGAAACACCACTTCCTGTCCGCCTTGCATGTGTTAAGCATGCCACTGGCGTTCATCCTGAGCCTATTGTGTCTACTAGACAGATGGTCGAACATAAGTTGTTAATCGTAGTTTAGCTGATGTATTTAGGTGCCTTGTAGGGGAGAAGCAAGGTAATTGAGATTTGATTGTTTCTATTGCTGAGTTTGTGTATAGCAATTATGTCAATCATTCCACAGTAAAAGCCCTTTCGAGAGAGTTCATGGATATTCTCCTTGTACTCCTTGTACTCCTGTTAACCTTGTTCCTCTTCCTCTTGATGTCACATATCACAACCTACTCATATTTTCATAATTTGCATGCCAAGATTAGGCAAATAGTTGCATTAAATATTGAAATTTATAAACTTGTTGCTGATGTGCATCATAGGAATGAAGAGTTCAAAATTAGTGATTATGTCATGGTTTGTATCTGCCTTGAAAGGCACCCTAGAAATTCCTTAAAGAAGCTTCATGCTTGAGCCATGGGCCCTTTCTCCATTATTCAAAACTTCGATCTAATGCATATTTACTTGATTTGCTTGATCATATGAATATTAGTCCTTCTTTCAATGTGGAGAATCTGTCATCTTTGCAATGCACTTTTGAGTCTCCTACTTTGCCTTCTAGTGTTTTTGCAAGTTTACATGCGTCTAAATCACCATCTCTTTCACAACAAAAAGATGAGATTGAAACTGTGTTAGATGATGAATTTGTTACTTCTCAAGACAGTTTTAGATGATTTTTTGTCTAATGGTATGGTCATCCTGATTCCGATGCAACATGGATTTCTGAAGAGGAATTTCAAACTTTGGATTCTACTCTTTGGGAATCTCATTTACAATCCAACTCTCCGGAGTTGAGTTCTTTTCAACCAAGGGGAAATGATATAAGACCGTTTATTAACAATTTTAGGAAGAAATTTATAAAATAATTAATTGGGATAGTTTTAGGTAGTTTAATTATTTAGGGTATTTTTGGTATTTAACTTTCCTATTAGGTTTAGGTCTTTAGGGTTATTACCCTATATGTGTTTTTCATAGGAGCTCTTTTAATGTCAATTTTGTTATTTTTAATGATTGATAATTGAATAAAATTTGAGTATTTGGTCTTTAGTTTTCCTTTCCTCTCTTTTACTGCTACAGTACTGTGGGTATATTCACAGCTGCAACTTTAGTTTCTTTTTATTCCAATTTATTTCTTGGTTCTACATCAAATTGCCATTAGCTACCCCCTGATTTGAGCTCTAATACCTAATGTTTTGTTCGGGAAGGGGTGAAAGTGTGGGAAGGAAAAAGTGGGTGGAGATAATGAGGGAGTATTCCAATTTCTTCTTGATTTGGATGTGGAGAGAAATAGGGGAAGGGAAAAATTAGGGGGGAGGGGGATTCTAAATTTGGTCCTGCCAAAATCTTTCATCTCAATTTCGGGTAAAATTGGGCGAAAATTATTAAATTTACCATTATGTTCCTATAATTAATTATTTTACAAAAAAGAATAAAGGACAATGTAGTAATTTGAAAGAATATAAAAGTATATGTTTTCATTTCTCTTCCCTTCTTTTTCTCCTCACTTCCCAAACTTAAGGAGAGAAAGGCACAATCACCTCCCTCCCATTTTCTCCCTCCTCATTTTCATCCTCCTCTCTTTCTCTCCCTCCTACTTTTTCCCCAAACACGGGACAAGAAAAATTCCCCTTTACTAAGTAATGAATATAAAATATGGCTAAAACAACTTAATTGTGCTTCTATGCTCATATATTATTCATTTATGAAATTTTGGTTAAATTCTTACAAATTATCATTAGAAAAATTTGCTCCACAAAGGCTGCAACTGCTATGGCACCTGTGAGGGCCCTAATACCATGACACGTGACCATGGGTATGATTTAAATCTATGAATTGTGCTTTTTTGCTAAAAGATATTGACTCAAGTATAGCAAGATAAATTTGCTATGAAAATCATGAAGTTTGATTGAATAGTCAAAGAATAAAAGGTGCATCAAAAGAGGATAATTATTGCAGGATGCTCAAAAGAGCACAAGGCTTAGAATTTATTGAGTTTCGGGCACAATATATAATTTTTGGACTTTAGTGGGTTGTCTAGTGCTCTATATTTGAATTTTTGTCCAAGGTTGCATTTAACTTCATTCTTTTTAGCCTTCTTTCATACGCATATAGGGTTTTTATTCTGCAATATTATTAAATATTGATACTGTTTTAGAAAATGTTCCTCCACCTAACTAACATAAGGTTTTCTTTTGGAATGGTTTGATTGCAGTGGGTTTTGTCATCTAAGGAAATAAACTTTCCTTATCCTCTTGGATTGACTCTACTTCACATGGTCTTCTCTTCTATTTTGTGTTTTATACTAACCAAAGTTTTCAAGGTATTAATTTAATTTTATATTAGGATCTCTTATTGAACACACTTTTGCTTATGCAACTTATGTCCTTACTTTGCGAGTGTTGATAGGTTTTGAAAGTTGAGGACGGAATGACAGTAGAAATGTAAGTAAAGACATATTCGCGTTATACATGCATTGATGCCTATCCTTTCCAATTTTCATTACACATGAATTGATTCTTTGTCCTATATCTGATGGTTGTTATGTTAGATATGGAAGCTCAGTTATTCCAATAGGTGCAACATTTGCAATGACTCTTTGGCTGGGAAACACTGCTTACCTGTATATTTCTGTGGCTTTTGCACAAATGTTGAAGGCTATTAGTAAGTGTTCATTATCTGTCTTCAATCCCCACTCTTTTACTAACTTGAAAAGCAGAGATATACTTCCTCTCCACATCTCAGTAATTTTTTTATTTCAATAATTGGAGGGGGGAATTGCCACTTGCGAGATTTGAACCCTAGCACAAACCCCTCCTAGATTGCCTCATTTTCACTGTCAGTATGTTGTTATTGTTTTTCAGTAAGTTATTATGATTTCTAGAAGTAATGATCTGGATCAGTTCCAGATATTGCCTATGATGGTAAGATTCTATAATTTCTCTGTTTAGTGACAAGTAAAATATTTGGTTGGCCAACAAGTAGTAGGTTTCCTATGGAAATGTGAAGTATGGGCACTTGTGACGTGATTTAATTTCTTCAATGAGATTTGCAGTGCCGGTTGCTGTTTTCATTCTTGGAGTAGCTGCTGGACTTGAGATGATGAGCTGCAGAATGCTATTAATAATGTCAGTAATCAGCTTCGGTGTTCTTGTGGCTTCCTATGGAGAGATTAATATCAGCTGGATTGGAGTTGTGTATCAGATGGGTGGAGTTGTTGGAGAAGCCTTAAGACTTATTTTCATGGAGATTCTAGTGAAAAGGAAGGGTCTAAAGTTAAATCCTATATCTGTCATGTACTATGTTAGTCCCTGCAGGCAAGTATATTTTATCTTTTTTTTTTTTTGCCAAAAAGTATATTTTATCTTGTTAAGTATCATCATTTTGAAAGCATTTATTTTTAGTTCCATATGGAGGAAAAGTGTGCCTGCTTGAATTTGATTGTTGATTTCCTTGCAGTGCTCTTTGCCTATTTATTCCTTGGATCTTTCTAGAGAAACCAAGGATGGAAACACATGGATGGAACTTTCAACCTTTTGTGTTATTACTCAACTCTCTTTGTACTTTTGCGCTCAACCTATCAGTTTTCCTTGTGATCTCACATACCAGTGCTCTGACCATTCGCGTGGCTGGAGTTGTAAAGGATTGGGTTGTAGTTTTGCTATCTGCCCTTTTATTCGCAGATACAAAGCTCACAATCATAAACCTGTTTGGTTATTGCATTGGTGAGTATCTAGACAGTAATTTACTTATTTTTTCTTTTGGAACCTACGTTTTCCTTTTTTTGATTTGGCAGTTTGAGGGCAGGCTAGAAATTCTCTTCCTAGATGCTGCCATAGATATTGGCTTAGGGTGGGGAGGTTGTGGGGGCAGAATTATCACTTACGAAAAATAACCTCAGATGCAAGAGTGAAATATGGACCTATATATTGTTTGAGGAACTCTAGTGCCCTTAGTGAAATATTTTTCCTTATCATTATCTCTGAGTAGCTTGCCACAGATTTTTGGTCATCTGTTCGATATGGCAAAACTACACTTACACGTAACAGATTGTCTATTACTAATCATTAGATTGACTTCAGCAGGACTGGATGTTTCCAATTGCATGCTTCCATTGTCTTTTCGAAGTTGATACTGAATTTCTCTTTTTGCATTGAATTAAAATTTAATTATTCTTTGTTAGATTACCTTATGTGGGTTTGCAAAATGCACTTGAGGACGATAATTTTAATTTCTTTTCTGACGCATTTCATCACTATATGATTAGATTAAGAAAGGAATTGATTGAAATGAGAATAAGAAGACTTTTACTGTGGCAGGCAATGACTTTTCTGAGGAGATTTTTTGCAATTTGTAACTGAAAATTGGGCATTAGTTTGCTAGATAAAGGTCTTCTTTGCATATGCAGCAATTGCTGGTGTAGCTGCATATAATAATCAAAAGTTGAAGAAGGAAGCCTCTCGAGGTAGCTCTGATGAATCACATCCTGCTGAATCCATGCCACTGACTGCATCATCAACTTCAAATAGTTAAGATGTGTACTAAGAGCAGTCTGCAAGACATTTTAAAGGTATGTAATTGCACATAAGATAGTTCTGTTTCTGTTGTGTGATTATTGTAAAATACCAGGCATGATTTTTATTACATCATTTTTTTTATTTCATTCTGATGAGTGTCATTTTCCATTAGAACAAACGACCAAATGTCTATATTGGATTATTTACTGCTAGTATGGAGCTGAATCAAGCGGATATGGTGTTCTGTGAAGGTGTGAAAATCCAGAATTACACCATCCTGAAACGAACATCTGCCCCAAGGTTTTGAAATTTATTGTTATTGTACAAAATTTAATTGAATTTCATTTCTTGGTAATTTGTTGGGGGGGGGGGGGGGAAGGTGTGGAGGCAAAGCAATCGTAGGGATACCCCTAGGCTCTAGTGATGGGTGCATTCATAATTTTGGCCTTCCATTTCTTTGTTCAAATTGTGGACATGAAGCCCAGGTGCATACTAAACCAAATGGGCAGAGTGTATAGTTTGGATCTCAAAAGCTGATGCAACAATCTGTTGTTTACCTTTTAACTTACAAGGTCAATTACACAGATAATTACTTACCTATTGGAAACATTTGGCAAATATTTATATTGCTTTTAGTAGTATTTATTTTGAACTAAATTTGGCAAATATTTATTATGCATTCTTCGAAGGCAAACTTGCTATTATGTGTTTTCAGCTCTGTTTTATTATGTGTAAGTTGTAACCAATAGGAATAGGGGAGGGACATGAGTTCAGTATTCGCCCACATATGAAGAATTTAATTAAATCTGGACTTTGGCGGGGTGGGGTGTGCGGGGTTGGGGGGGAGGGTAAGCTCTAGTGCAAACAATTATACTAATAAATTATTATATACTACATGCAAACAATTGTACTGATAAATTATTAAATACTACAATTATAATATTTTGAACTATAATTATATTAAAAATTAGAGAGAGGTAAATAAATTATTATAAACTACAATTATAACAATAATGAGATTGATAATTTTTTTTATTATATGATTGTAATAAACTTACAAATTGAATAAATTTTTATATATCAACAGTGTTAAAAATATTATACAAAATTTATATATTTTGCATTAGTACTCTTATGAATACTATATTAAAAGTCTATATTATCTTGCATATTTAATATATTTAAATCTCACTTTGTTTTTAAACCAATAAAGATATAGAACCACAAATATTAAATAAAATTGAAATCGAGTCGGGATTAAAATCATAATTAAATTAAAATAAATTTTCAATATAATAAAAAATTTATCAATAAAATATTAAGTAACTATGTTAATAAATATATATATAAAAGAAAAATTCAAAGATATTACTAATAATAGTTTCAATAGATTTTTAGGTGTATTAAATTTAATAAATGTAAGTTTAAAGGGTGATAAAAAATAATTAACTTATTTTAAAAAATTATTAATAACTTGTTTGATGTTAACAAATTTTATAAAATTTTTAGAGTTCAATTACAAATTTACATTTTATACTTGGTATAAAAGAAAATTCATTTGGGATCCTCTATGTATATATTTATATATTTAAGCATTAATTTTATCGGTAAAATTTAAATCATGGCGTTCACTCTCAAAATAATATCACATTATCACTAGGTTAAAACACCAGTTATGATCCTATATTTTTAATTATATAGAATTGATTATATTTGAATGGAATCCAATCAAAATCATTGGCTCGTAATATTACATTAATCATTGCTAAAAAAAAAAAAAAAAAATTAAAAACAGTTCTAACAATTAATTCTTCTCTACACACAAGTTTAAGAATGTACTTCATATTCGGTTTGTATATTAAAAAATTATCTATTACGTTTATGAATGTTGACATTAAAAATTGAATTATAATCAATAGTGTCAAGAAGTAAATATATTTTGTGAACTGAGTTAGCCTTGGAATTGAGGAGAATTTTAACAATTAATTCAATAATAAAGATGGTTAAATGGACATGAAAATTTAAATAGGGAAAAGACGAGGTTAAACCAGGAGGAGAAGAGACAATAGTCCTCTTGGTTTTCTTTATTTGAGCTGTAAACAAACGAACAGAGAAGCTTAACTGCCAAAATAAGCAAATCTCATTGAAGATGAGATAACCATAGAGGGATCCACCTTCAACAGTCAATTCTAGACTCATCAATAATAATAATAATAATAATTAAAATGGAAAAGAAAATGCATGCAATAGCAAAATTGTAGTCCTCATTGTTTTATTTGATATAGAAGCCGTACGTTGAACCCATCAACATGAAGAGCTTGGAATTTATTTAATTAATTAACACTCCATCCATATGATGAGTTGATATATGCAATGAAGAAAATGGAGCAATTGGCGACGACGATGAAGATGATGATGATGATAAGGTTTTTTCAATGGATTCGTTTTCTTCCTCAGCAATTGTATCCAACATTAGTGCCAATGGGCGAGGCTTAGTCGCAGAGAGGTACAGTGTTGGAGTAACTTCTGTAGTGAACCTTAGACTTCTGAACTTGGCCATGTGAAGGAGAATGAAAGGCATTGATTCAATAAGATTAAGAGGGAGAAGAAGATTGGCTGTAGCTTTAATTTATCAATTTCAACTCTCAACTGTAATTTATAATCAAGACTATGTGAAATTGGGTGTAGCTTTCATTTGGTCGGTTTAGACTGTGGACTCAAAAGTACGTAGGCCATGAATAAGGTCAATTCAAGATAATGTTTGCTACACTTACTGCCTGTTTGGTTTAGCAGTCAACAATCAACCCACAATCAGTAGTCGGTTGTGAGCAAATGGATTGTCCGTGCCAACTTGGATTTTGTAAATTTTTTTTTTTATTTAATTCAATCACAAAGATTTTTTTTTTATTCAGTTATTCAGTCCATTTTTTTTTAATCTAATCACAAAAAAAATGGCAAAAAAATTTTTCCCACCCGGGAAATCCGGTCTAGGCCAACCATGTTTTTCCCGGTTTCCTCGGTCGGATTTAAGGTCAGAACCGAACTGATCTTGCGGCTAGTTCTCAGTTGAATCGGTTGGACCGGACCAATTCTGACAACCATGATATTTATAAAGTAGTCTATCAAAGTGGGATAGAGGACAGTGACAAATGTCTATAAAATTTCCATATAGCTCTTATGTCCCAAAAAAAAAATAAAAATAAAAATGGGTGTATCTTGCCACCACATAGAGAATTGTCTCTTTCATTATATAATTTATAATATTTTATAAAAAAATAAACTTTTATATATTTTATCAATAAAAATATTAAAAGTATATATATAGAGAGATTGATTTTTTTTTATCTCATCCATTTTATTTGATTTTTTATCTTCTCTTTCATATTTTTCTCTTTTCATCTTCTCTCTTTTACTTTCCCTTTCACATTACCCATAAAACTTTATTTCTCATTTTTTCACTCTCTCTAAAGCATATCAAACTCTCAAATCATCTCATTCACTTTTCACTTTTTCTTTCTTTTTTCATTTGGTGTTGGAATTTAGAAGAAGACAAAGTTATACACTACAAGCAATAGAAAAGACAAAGCTTATATAGAGTTATATAGAAACCCTCTCTTTTCTCAGTACTAAGATTAGTTTTCAAATTTCAATTTTTTTTTAATTTGTCTAATTATCTCAATTATGAAAAAATTAAATTTGACAATGAAAAGATTATGCAACGGTATCAAAATATGAGTACTCGAAGAGAACAATTGTAATAATTTAGAATATATATTACTATACCTGATGAAGCTGATTCCAACCGAAGTGAGGTCGTTTAGAATAGTTCACCTTTAGTTGAGTTTGAATAGAACTTATGCGACCTGTAAGAAGAAGCAAGAGTTAAGTGGGCTAGGCGGGGTGCCTAGCAAAGTCACTCCGACGGTCAAGTTAGTGAATAGGCTCAAGGTAAGAGACTGAAAACAATATCAGAGAATTGCTTGTGTTTGTGTTAGCAAGAATGCATGTACATTTCGTTGGTTTGATTTTGAGGTATTTATAGGAAACAGATCCTTACATGAGTTGAGTATGGATTTCCTTGTCCGGTTCGGATATAGATTGGCTTGCTCTATTGCTTTAGTCCGCTTTCTGCTTAGACACGAACTAGATGCCTCTTTGTTTGACTTTGGTTAATGGGCTTGCAAGTATTTTATATTGGGCCGGGCCCAACTTACTTTACTACCCAGTTCGGTATATTTTGTCCCTTATCAATACCAAATATGAATTTTGGATTTTTTTTTAGTCCACTAAATTATGTAGTTTAGTTTGGCAATTTATTAATATTTGGTAGTTTTAATCTTAAAGTCATGTAAATAGTATTTCGTGCTTATATTTATTATTTATCTGCCTTTATAATGTTTATCATGTTTGTCCCTCTCAAGACAAGTTATGGATTCGTCCCTAACAGAGGGAGTATAATAAAAATAACTATACTTATTTTTTAAATAAATTTTAAATTATTTTGTATATATAACTATATAAAAAAAAATAAATAATAGCTATATATGTGTATTTGTAATGATAAAATTATTAATTTAATATTAAAATTCTTATTTTTATAATTTTTAGTTAGTTTGTATTTAGCCATATGAAATATAAAATTTAAAAAAAAATGTAATATATATAAATTAATTATTAGTAACTATTCTTATAATTATTTCCAACTTCAATTACATTACAAAAGCTACCTTTTGAATTTAAAAATTACAAATTCTAACTTTGGGTCAAATGCCAATCTTTTAGTTATAAAATCCAAAAAGTTAGTGGTTGAAAATTCAATTGCATTTTATTTTATTTTTGGTTTACCAAATACTCTATTTCAATAGTTGAACGTCCAACCACTAAAATCTAGTTTTCAAAAGTCAAATCAAAAGTATTTAGTGTAAGCAAAACTTACTCTTTCTTTTATTGTTTATTTTTTTTAATGGAATGAAAATGTATTTTTTAATGAAAATATAAATTAATATAGGAACATAGATCCACCACATAAATTTATAGAGAATATATTATAATATTCTTATATTTAAATAAATCTCTAATGGTCAAATTTACCCCCTCCCCCCGAAGTACCCTTTTTTGCAATTGTACTATTTTTTTAAAATTCAACTTCAATTTAAAAATTTAGTGATAATTATACCTAAAGCTAAATTGAAAAAAAAAATAAAATTTTCATCTTTTCATATAATTAGAATGAAAAAAGCATTCCAACTTATTATTAGATGATAAGAACTAAAAATAGCTAAATCAACTGGGCCATTCAGATGAAGCTCAAGACAAGTCAGAATTACAGACAACATGCCTCACATCTCTTAAAGTTGCCAGCCCCAAGCTGCTACTAGCTAACAGGCCCAAGACTCCACAGATAGGCCACCTCGTGTCTCGTCTCTAAGAATCATCCAAGGCAGCAAGTACCTTTCCTAGAGCCACTTGCAGCAGTCATGTTTCACCTCATCATTGGATGAGCTCGCTCAACATACAAGAAGAACCCTCGACTACTTCTTTAAAACTTTTCAAATACATAATCTCTGACACCTTCGAAAAATGATATTCGATTAAGATCAGTACACAAGACTCCACGCCTGATAGTTGAATATGAAAATATGCATCTCATTATTCATCTACAATATGACGTGACAAAGACCCACCAATAAGAAACGACTATGTCACCCACTCACTCTGATCTCCAAGGCGGGAACACAATTTAAATACACTCCACTCCTTTGCAAAGGGTGGAGGTTGGACATTTAAAGCCAAATCCATAAAATAGGGAAAGTAGTGGTAACCATTGACTAAAATTTTGCAATTTCGTTTGATGTATCCATCGATATATCGAGTTTCCATGGAGCGTGATATTTAAAACCTATGTCATATCTTTTTGACATTATTTCCAGCAATATATCGATATATCGAGAAATATCAACGATATTTATGAAATATATATATATCAGCCAAATTTCATAAAAAATTAGAGAAATATCAAGCGAAATATAACAATATTTTGAGAAATTTCGAGGAATTTCAAAAAAAAAAAAAGAAAAAAAAAGAAAAAGGTGAAAATGCAATTTAAAAGTTTTGATTTGAAATCTCACAAATTGGTCAAAAGTTATCAAATAATAAAATGCATGTACATCAATATAAACTGCATGTTCATCAATATAAAATACATGTTCATCAATATAATGAATATTATCGTCAATGTATGACTTAAGATGAATAATATTGTCTTTTATTGACAAATTGTTATCAAAATCTTTTAGTAGATAAAATGAATAATTGTAATACCCTAGGTATTCCCTTAGTTAAAGTATGGATTATAAGTCTTGGACAACGGAATTTAATTTCCTAGTTATATTAGTGTGGTTTGAAACCTAGTGAAATTTTCTATAAATTTTTTTATTATGTAAATTAATGATATGAATCAGATGTTTGTATACATGGATATTACAATATTGTAGATAGATAATTACTAATAAGAGTGTGAAAGAATATAATCAAGTTATGAGAAAACAATGATATTGTCAATTTTGGATAATGAAAAATAATAAGGAAATAACAAAGTCAAGATTGGACCCCACTACATTAGTGTATATGATTGGATAATTAAGTGGAGCACCAATACATAGTTGGATGTGATCATTTATTTATAATTCTTATCAATAGAAATAACTAAGCCTATTAACTCTCTCTCACTAAAATTCTAGAGACTTCTCCACCATATAAGAATAATGAAAGAAAAAACAAATATATGGATATAAAACCATTTTATTTCTTCCATCATCATCTTCTACCAAAGATAAATATCTAGATTATTATTATTAAGAATTCTAGAAAATTCTACACCACATGTTAAAAGTAAAGGAATATATATATGTGTGAAGTCTAGCCTGAACGCTCCTCCCCTCGCTTGGAAAAAATATGATTTTTGGCTTAAGGAAAGATGAACGATTTTTAAGGGAGGTTAGGTACGAATTTTGGTGCTCACGATTAGAAGCGGTTATCGTCTTAGAAAATTGATTTTATTTTTTGAAAGAGATTCGGGAGTCGCAACCTTAATTTATTTAAATGGAAAAATTAAGAAAAAATTCAATTTGACTCCAATTTATTAATCTTTGATTAATTTACCCAAGGATAAAGAAACTAGTCCTCGAACTAGGTTGAGTTCGGGGACTAGGTTTTTGGTTTCAAAATAATCTCAATTTGACTCTTAAATTTGATCTGACTTTGAAAATTGATTTCATGGATGACAAATAATTAATGACGATTATAAAATGCATGATCATGGCATATTTATGGAATATATGAGAAAATGAAGAGCAAGTATTTAAATATCCACAAGTAAAGGAGAGTATTTCCTCTAACCCTTATGGGTATTAGGGAAATCACAAAAATCGCTCATTTATCCAAAATAATTAATTTAACTAATATTATTAATTAAAATTTACAATGTACAATGGAAAAATAAAAGGGAGAGGGGATTGATTGGGATTTGGATTTGAAACTTGGATTTAGATTCCAAACTTGCCTACGTACCCTATTGAATGGGGATCAAAACCCACGTAATTCATTCCACTGTGAGGTGGAGGGGTTTAAGGATCGGTCATATTTGATTAGATTGATTTGGTTTGGGATTTGAGTGAGGGTAAGGCATTATACCCTTCTTTTAGGTTTGTGTGGTGGGAGAGTGGTTTTGCCGGAGCAGAGTTTCGTTTCGGAGAACGAGGTTATTTTTAGAAAAAGATTAGTTTGATGCTGTGGTTGTTTAATTACCCAATTTTAATTAATTCAAATGATTAATTAATTAAGGTGATTAATTAAAAGGATTAATTAATTGAATTGATTTGAAGATTAATTAATATTAATTAATTAAAAGGAATTTAATTAATTAATTTTAATTAATTAGGACGATTAATTAAAATGAGTTTGGAAAAATAACTAGAGAGAGAGAGAGAGAGGAGCAAGTAGATAGCAATCAATAAGTGCTCAATGAGTGATTTGAAAAGGAATGGAGGGGGTATTTATAGGAAAAAATGGGGGGTGAAAAGACCAAAAATGACTGAAAAAGTAGGTTAAAGGAGGGGTAAAAAGGAAATTTTGGAAAATCGAATAAGTGGATAGCAATCAACAAGTGCTCAATGGGTTATTTGAAAGGGAATGGAGGGGGTATTTATAGGAAAAAAAGGGGGGTGAAAAGATCAAAAAGGCTGAAAAAGTAGGTTAAAGAAGGGGTAAAAAGGAAATTTTGAAAAATCGAAGGACAGCAGCGAGACAGTCTCGCGGATGCGGGTTAGAATCACGCGCGTCCGCAAGGACAAATGGCGGACGTGTCAGCTCTATGCTGACATGTCTGACACACGTCAGTACGACACTTGTCAGGTACGTCAGTGGGGATGCGCGGCGTCCGCAAGCCATTTAGCGCATCCGCAGACGCGTCTCACGGCGTCCGCGAGATTGTCTCGCGGACACACAGACATGGCTTGCGGCCGTCCGCGAGCTGGCTCAGTTTTCAGGCCTTTTTGGTCTCCGGTTCAGCTTTTGAGATTTTTGGATCAGTTTTTGGGGGTTCCAGGTCAGTTTTCGAGGTATTCTGAAGTCAAAAAATTTACCGGTCAGTGGTTGTGGATCCGAAATTAATTATCTGATATTTTGGTCGTCAATTTTGAGGAAAATTCGATCAGTTTTGGGAAAGTGTTGTCTGATACAGAAAGTCCGGTCAGGATCGAAAAAATGTCAGTTTAGATAGAAAAATATTCCGGTAAGCTTTGGTGAGTTCATAAATAATTTTGGAGGTGCTAAATCAAGGGTTCACAGTTGCCCCTTCATCAGAACTGTCTATTTGTTAGATAGTTTTGATGAGTGTGAAGCCGGGAGTTTTGATGGGTTTGGAGATGGAAAAAGATTCCGGGTGCATTGAAGTGACTTTGGTAATTTTTGGAGTCTGATTTGGCAGGTTTTGGGAGACTGATGAATTTTCAGGTTCATTAATTTTCCAGTCTTTTAAAGCGTAAGGAATGCATCTTTGGTTAGAAGGTAGGCAAATTAGGTGTCTACGGATAGAGAAAAATCATACGAACATGTAGGGCTTTTGGATATGAATTCTGAGTTAAAATGCCCTTGGAGATGCATTTATACACAGTTGAGTAATTATAAGACATTTTTTACTATGCGGCGCTATGAAAACATTGTGCAAGTGAACTATTATAAATAGCTCACTTGGCATGCCCATTTTGCTGCACCATTCTACTCTCTTTGAGAGCTCCAAACGTGAGCATCTTTTTTTTTTTTTTTTTATTTTTTTATTTTTTATTTTAACTATACTGTTATGATAATTTTACTTACCTTTTAACCTATTGTCTTTCTTTTTAGATTCAGCATTCTGCAACAATAGCTTCGAGATCCAGATATGGAGCTTCCTCTTCTCGCCGCACTGTTATCTCTTCGGTGAGTGGTCCTCGGGGGTGCATTTATGAGCCTTCTAGAGACAACCCGGATCCATCGCTCCTCCAGCGAGAGCTTGATATGCATGTCTCATATGACGGGTGCTTGGCGGTTAGTATTCTTTTTTTTTTTTCTGAGCTTTCCTTTTTAGAAATTTTCTTGTCATCTGCATGTATATACACTGGTTGAATATAGACTGCGATGATTAAGAATAGGGGTAGACGGTGCCACTTAGCGAAGGTGATTAGGTGCGTCACCCCGGAGAGTGGTGTCCGGGCACTGCTGGAGCCCACTGATTTTGTTGACTTCTTGAAGGTGAAGACACCTGAGCACGTTAATATGAATTTAATCAAGGCTTTGGCTGTAAGGTGGTGGGATACCACTAATACCTTTCATTTTGCTTGCGAGGAGTTGACTTGCACTCCTCTTGACTTGTACATGATCTCGGGGATCCGTTTCGGGGTTCGGTCCTTAGATATGTGCAATGACTGGAGGGTGACCTTCTCTCTTGAAGAGATGCAAAATCTGATTGGCTTTGATCCTCCTAGGGATAACATCTACGTTAGGCGCACCTTTCTGCATGAAAAGCTAGATTGGCTGGTGGCGAGCGACTTTGCTCCTGACGAGGCCGTTGCTCGGTTATGTTTGCTGATTATTATGAGTTGTACTTTTATCCATAATATGAGGGACACGGTGGACCTGAATGTCCTTCCCAGCTTAGCTCACATGGATGCATGGGACCAGTATAATTAGGGAGGTACAATTTTGAGCACGATGTACCGTGAGATGATAGATCTGTCTCGAGGGTGCATCTTATCTGTTGGTGGGACGACTCTCATATGGGAGGTATATATTTTGATCATGCTTCTTTGCTTTGTTCTATGGATTTTATTTCTATTGTTCTAAAAGCTCTAGGCCTACGAGTACTTTCCCTTTATTGCCCCTGGATTGATCAGGCCGTAGTTACAGGATTTTTTGGCTGGAGTGAGATGGGAGGAGTCGAACCGGGGCATCCCTCACAAGCATACCTTGTTGACCATTCATGCATTCTTTGACCATCTGAATGATCATCAGGTATTTTCCTTATCTTTTACCTCTTTCCTGTTGTCCTGTTCAATTGATATGCGCTATGGGTCTGATATCCATATTTCCTAGGAGCTTTTCAATGGTAGGGAGGCGTATTTGCACCAGCATCCCAACCTAAACTATTTGGAGTTCTGTGATCGATTCCTGATGCGCGAGATTACACCGCGGGGACGATCCTCTAATGCCTATGCCATCCCGAGGTAGCCCACTCCCCCGGCGGCTCCTGTGGCTCCTTCGGCTGGTTCCTCTGGGAGTCAGGTTCTCGAGTTTGGTCATGACGCTGGCCCTAGCTATTGTACTGGCGGGGTGAATTGGAACACAGAATATCAAATCCCTAAGTAGATTGGATATTATGGTGCAGATGGTGCCATGAGGACATGGCACCTTCCTGATGTTCTTCGCCTAGGCGAGCGAATGATCCCTGATAGTATTACCGAGGTACTTTCTCTTCTTCTTCTACCTTTGGAAATGATTCTTTAGGTAGGATTTTATTTATACCCCTTTTGTTCTTGGAAAGGATCCAAAGCATCAAACATTATTCTTCATGTAGGTTCTTGGAGAATACGTCGGATGCACATACCGCATCTCTCGCAGGATGGAGATGGCTATTGCCAGACTTCTCACGTGCCTTGACATTTCGGAGTCGCAGGGAGCGGATGATGAGGATGCTCCTCGGAGGAGGAGGAGAGGAGGTTGGTGGCAAGGCTAGCACTGACTTTGACTTGCTTTTCGTTGTTATTGCTATTGCTTTTTTTTTTTTTTACTCCATTGACAGGAGGTAGTACTTATTCGGATGACTGTATCTTTAATGCCCCTGGTGGGCAGTAGCACTATATGGATGACTGTATCTGTATGCCCCTGGCGGGCGATAGTATTGTCTGGATGACTGTATCTGTTGTGACTATGCATTGATGTGTGCACTTTTTATTTTATGTTATATGTTTCGATGATGCCGACGATGCATGCTCGTGTATGCATGATTTATTATGCGACTCTTTCAATACTTCACTCTATCATGTATGTTCACGTGTCGTGAATGCATGTTTCGCAAATGAAAAATTATATATCGTGTATGCAATTTTTTGTACAAAGAATGCATGTCCTGAAACTTGACTTCTGCTGAATTACGACTCTATTTTGTTGTTTTTGCTTGATCCCGGTCTTCGAAAAACTTCGAAGAAGGTTTTATTCTGAATTTTCTATCCCAAGGAGGGAAGAAAACAGTATGAATTTGTGCTGTAGGGCCCAACCTATACTGTGGGGACCAGAAAGCTGAAAAGGATAGAAAAAAGCTGCGACGTCAGCCAGAAGAATTGGCGGATCCACCAGCTCTTCTAGCTGCAGCCGCTAGGATGATTAGCGGATCCACCCAGAGCATTGGCGGATCCGCCACTGCTTTTGGCTGTAGAGTCATTTTCTGGCAGTTTTCTTTTTCTCTTCTTGATATGATGGCCATTTGCCTATAAATAGGATCCTATTTCGAGGCAGCAAGCATATTTTTTTGATTTTTATGCTGAAACTCTGTCCGTTTCTCAAATTTTTCTCCAGTTTTCATTCTTCTATTATTTCTTCACTTAATTTCTTTTGATTTTCACATTCATGGAGCCATATTTCAATTACAACATGCATGTATGGACTAAGAAACTCGAGAAGGTGGAGAGAATCAATTTGGGGAGGTATATTGTAGCGATGGTGACACTACAAGGAGTTTAGGTTGATTGGGATTTTCTGAGGGTCTGTTTTAGGTTTTGGGATCCGGTGGCCCGTGTTTTTCGCTTGGGTATGACTATGGAGGAGCTATGCCCTACATTTGAAGAGTTCAGTGCCATACTTGGCTGTGATCCTGAGGCAATTCTAGTAGTGCCAGAGTTCAGAGTGGGGCATTTTCGGCTTTTCTAGGAGTTTTTGGACCTGCCTGAGGATGTTGCGAGCCAGATAGTTATTGATAGCCAGGTGGATATGACTACAGTGATTGCAGAGTTTTAGGATGTTGGCGATTCTAGAGACATGAGGAGACAGAGACTCAGGATGAGGGCCCTAGTTTTCTGTTTGATGGCAGGGTATCTGTTCCCTGGTTATGTCGGATGGGGTGACGCTAAAGTGACGGGCTTGGTACTCCAGATGGAGCAGAACCGCTCTATGGCTGGGGCTGTTTTGGATGAGTCATTGCTGAGTTTGGATTGCTGTGTATGGGGTCTAGAGAGATGGACTGTTTCCCCTGTTATTCTTTAGGTGAGAAAAAAAATGTTTTGTTCTTACCCTTCCTATTATTGGTACCTTATGGATGTCTGATTTTGGATTTTTGGGTTCTTTTGCAGGTTTGGCTCATGGATCATCTCTGAATGGTGGCTGTCCCGGTGAGGAGTCCTTACACGGCTTTTTAGTATCGTATAAGGCCCATCTAGGTTCGCCGAGGCTCAGTTAGGGAGTGGATAGGGTGGTTGCTGGAGGTTGCCCCGGAGGACATACTTTGGTATTGTCAGTGGTATGGCATCAGGTCCTTCATGACCATGAGTCACGGGTATCGAGTGGTCTGTTTGTTTAGTTTGAGCTGGATGATCTTTTATCAGGGGACGAGAGTTATGAGGCAGATGGGATAGACTCAAGACATTCCTTCCGAGGTTCCCTTCTTGAAGCCTGCGAGGATCACAACTCCCATTGCCAGGGCTATCAGGGGTGGCTGGATGAGGAGTTATCATGCAGTACGTCCAGGGATCGACTTTAGGACTACTAAGGGGTATACCAGTTGGTTGGTTAAGGTGGTTTGCCGACTGAGAGAGAGCACCAGGCTTCTTTGCTTAGGGAGGTAGAGGGTAACACCCCGGAGGAGGGAGAGACTACCTAAGGCAGTGCGAATGATAAGACGGTGGGGCATAGGAGGGGGTGACTCGACCTTTGGAGGGGACCAGAGGAACCATAGAGGGTCGGATACTACAGGATGCTTCTGTGACTCAAACTGCGGTGGCGGTGATAGAGGAGACAGTAACTGCAGTGAGGAGACAGGGAGACACTACAGTCATGGTGCAGAGGAGGGTTACTGCTGCTAAAGCAGAGAGGAGGACTGCTGTTTCTCAGGTTTCGAGGAGGGCTTTTGTTGCAGCAGCGAGGACTAGTTCCCGGGTTACTACTGCACAGAAGGGAATTTCTAGGAGCAGTTCTGAAGCTGCAGGAACTCAGATTAGGCTTTTTGGGATGACCGTGGGGGTCAGCTCAGGTTCTGCCAGTGCTCCGCCTATTGCAGCTGAGGAGGGCACTGAGACTTTAAGGACAAATGTGATTTTAGAGGAGATTTATGAGATTGTGAGGGGTTCAGACTCTGATGACAGTACACGGGATGTGCATCCTAGGAGGAGGAGGAGGAGGATAGTATAGATTCAGATATGATACTGATACATGTTTTCATTTTGTAGCTGTTCAAGACTTTTGCTGTAGGTTTTTTTTTTTTTTTTTTTTATCTTTTGTTCATGCCTGCAAGATGACATGACTACATGATACAGGATAAGCTATAGTTGACATAGGATGGATATCCCTTTTGTGATGATGGATTGTATTTTGTGAAATCTGATCATCAATATATGAGATATCGTTTATTTTGCTCTAATTTTTGCCTAAGCCGCCTTTTCGGGTTTTCAACTTAGAAAGCGTAAGGAAAGGCGAGCGATTTTTAAGGGAGGTTAGGTACGAGTTTCGGTGCTCACGATTGGAAGCGGCTATCGCCTCAGAAAATTGATTTGATTTTTTGAAAGAGATTCGGGAGTCGCCACCCTAATTTATTTAAATGGAAAAATTAAGAAAAAACTCAATTTGACTCTAATTTATTAATCTTTGATTAATTTACCCAAGGATAAAGTCACTAGTCCTCGAACTAGGTTGAGCTCCGGGATTAGGTTTTTGGTTTCAAAATAATCTCAATTTGACTCTTAAATTTGATTTGACTTTGAAAATTGATTTCATGGATGACAAGTAATTAATGACGATTATAAAATGCATGATCATGGCATATTTATGGAATATATGAGAAAATG
>CATKHJ010025193.1:0-11671 GCA_949750685.1 Vernicia montana | reverse complement strand
CATGAAATCCTTTTTCAAAAGTCAAATTAGATTTAAATGCCAAATCGAGATTATTCAAAACCAAAAACCTAGTCCCCGAGCCCAAACTTGGTTCGAAGATTAGTGATTTTATCCTTGGGTAAAATTAATCAAAAGATTAATAAAATTAGAGTTAAATTGGGTTTTTCCTTAATTTTTCATTTAAAATAAATTAGGTGGTGACTCCCGAATCCTTTTCAAAATCGAAAATTAATTTTCCGAGGCTATAGCCGCTTCCAATCATGAGCACCAAAACCCATTCCTTAACCTCCCTTAAAAATCGCTCACGCCTTTCCTTAAGGCAATTTTCCCCCACGAGCGAGGGGAGGGGCGTTCGGGCGAGGCCTCACATTTAGCAAGGAAAGAAATTGAATTTTGGCAATTAAATGCCAAAATTTCTTGATTTTCTTGAAACCCATATGGATGAAACTTTCCTTTGTGTTTGAATTTTGAATTTTGCAAGTTTGTTCGAGGATATTGAGCTGAAATTTTGAGGAAGATTTAATATATTTACTGTAATTTTAACTTATTAGCTAGGATTAACCTAACAAATATGAAAAATAATTTATTTTTAGCCTTGGAATTATTAGCCTGAAAATTAAAATAAAATTCATACTTGTTAAATGTTTTAATAGCTAATAGAATTAAAATTCACAATAAATATATTGGGAAAAGTTGAGAAAATTGGGTACTTTAACTTTAATGGTCCGTGGAATTTGGGTACATTGCTGTGGATTTTGATGCTTAGATATTTTGACCTAAAATTCCTATTGAATTTCGGTCTTAGGGATTATTTGGAACTCATTTTGGTATGGTTTCGACTTTTTGCGCATTGGCTTGGACATTAAAGAGCTAAATATGGTTCCTAGGTACTGGTGACTTAAAACCACTTTATGTACTTACTGTAGAAAATTATTTGGCTATGGTGAATAAATATTTTGGCATTTCTGCCTGAAATTTATTGGTGACTAGGGATTTTCGACTATGGAATGGTGAAATTAAGCCAAAATAAATATAAATACATGAATTTAAATTATGCACCTCTTTTATAGGTGCTTTCATAGCCTCATCTTCTTTAACACCTTCACCAGTTCCTATAGCTGTGGATTATTGCAATCTTCATCTAGATGAGTAGCTTACTAATAGACCACTTCATTCATCCATAACTGCAGCAGTAGATTCCAGAGGCAAAGTCTTGAGCTATGGAATATGATCAATCCCTCACCACTAGGCAACAATGCATCACGCAATGGAGTACCTTGAAGGACGTGTTTTCCTCCATTTCTCAGTGAGTTTCATCTACAACCTTTATTCCCAGTCTTTGTGGACTGTATTCTAGACCTATTTCTTAGATCACTGAGAATAATTGTGGATATTGTTGAACAAGTCTTGATATAATGTAAAGCCACTAAGGCTACTTTATGTATACATTGAGATGAAAAGGCCTGAGGCCTCTGCATTGCATTTGTTATTGGGTTGTTGCTTGATGTTTGCTGTTGAACTTAATCACTTGTCATGGCCTGAGGCCATTTGTATTGCTTACTGTTATACTGTAGAAATTTTATTAGACTACTTGGGAACTAGAAAAGCTTAAAAAAAAAAAAACATAATCTAAGTAAGAAAAACAAAAATAAAAACTAGGAATTAAAAAAGGTGGCCAACAGGCCTACTTCTTTATTTATATACAAAGTGGCTAGGGAGCCAACTTACAGTAAAACAGTAACATAGCCATGAGATTGGCTTTACATCAACCTTAGGTCTCTACAGGAAAAAATACTTCTAAGCACTATAGACCTAAGGTGCATTCGCTTCTTTACTGTTGTTCTCCTTTTTCCCATATAGTGGGAAAAGATCTCTTTAGGTACTTCACTATGGAATGTAATTCACTAGTAGGAACCCACAGTATATTGCCATACTTTTGGCATTGTTGACATCCCTTAGTGTACCTGATGCAATCCTTCAGGATGGTTGGCCAATAATAACTATGTCTCATGATGATACTCCAGCTTAATGAGCACCACATATCCCTTTCATGCACCTATTGCATCACTTTCAATGCATCTGGCATACTTAGGCACCTTAATAGTAGACCATCAAACACTTTCTTGTAGAGATCGCCCTCTAGTAAAACATAGTTCTGTGCCTACACTTTAGTTTTGTACAGCATCCTTCTGCTTGGATTGTTAAGGTATTTCTTTAGGTCTACTCTTTAGTCCCCAACAACATCAATGTCTATGTTGAATACATCAACTTGGATGCCCCTTCTTACTATAGACGGATGTGTCCTATTATATGTGATTCTTGGCTCTTGGGGAGTGCCAAGATTTACTTCTTCCATAGGATTATGCACCTGTGACTGTAGATCTTCAAATTTAGAAGGTGTCTTTTCTAGGTCATGTATTTGTATTACTTCCTCATTTTCCACAAGTTCCTCCTCATGTATTACCTCAGCTCCATAAGTACTATAGAACTGTTCCACTTCAAGTTTGTCCATAGTCTGCTGCACATATTTTGAACACGGCAGTTGCAGCTACTGCCAACTCTTCTTTGGTGTACTCAGTCATGGATCTCCTCAATGGGTACAAATTTAGCCATCAGCCTGTATGGTACGATGGAAGTGTACTTGAGAAATGTCTCTGCTTGTTTCCTTGTTTCCTCAACAATGACCTTGGTCATTTCGATTGCCTTAGGACTCCCATCTTTTCTTCTAATAGTGAACTTGATAGGTCCACAGTTCAAATCATAGCATCTTGCCTCCATAACATCTGAAGAGGCAGTGAAAGGCTGCTAGTCTACCCAAACCACCTCCATATCATCTCCCTTCCAAAACAATAACAATTGGTGGAGAGAAGAAGGAACGCAATAATTAGAGTGAATCTAGTCTCTCCCTAGTAAGATATTATAATTGACAGATGAATTCACAATTAATAGAGCAGATAAAGAAAACTTACTTCTTACTATGATTTCCATAGGTAGAACTCCCAAGGTCTTAGTGAGCTCCACAGTGAAAGCAAATATTGTCACCTCTGTAGAAATCAGGTCTTCCTCAGTTTTTCCTAGGGCATGTAGCATTCTGAGCGGCATAATGTTTACTGTCGATCCATTGTCTATTAGGACCCTAGTGACAGATTTCCCATTGACATATGCCTTGACATATAATGGCTTTATGTGCTGAATCATCTGAATTGAAGGTTTTTCAAAAATCACCTTTTTAGGCTGGTGAGGACTGGCTACCTGAATAGTAACTCCACTGTAGAAATCTTCCTCCTTAGAGAAAGTTGCCCCCCGAGCTTTAGGAACCTGGATTTCAATGACATCCTCTTCTGTAAGTTTGGATTGAAAACTAGCAGGAAGTGTCACGGTCACAGCAACACATCCATAGGGAATAGGTATACTCCCTACCATAAAGTTTCCCATACCGTTTGAAATAGAGCTTCCAACGGATTCCACATCATCCCATCCTATAGCAACAATGGAATCCATAGATATATCAGTACTAGGAGGTTTAGAGTAGAATACCTTGAAGTCAAATTTACCAGATGGTTCTCTCAATAGATCCTCCTCAAAACTCTCCAAATCCTCAGTAGCTTGTCTTTTGAATTTGCTTCTGTTGACTTCCTTAGGAGAAAAGTCCTGTGGATTCGCCTTTCTTCTGGCCTGAGCTCTTTGTCTCTGCAATCTGCGCTTCTGAGTCCTGGTGAGTGGCTTGGGGAATTTCTTGTGTTCTACACGTTGCCACTTGTGAATTGGTTCCACAGCAGGAGGAACAATGAACCGAGGTTGGTTCCTATGGAATTTGTAATAATGAGTCGCTCTTGAGGAATTTTCTGGCAGCCTATCTCTTTGGTGAGATGGCTTAAGTTTAGGAATCCATATTCTGGAAATTTTCTCCCCACGGACCTTCGATGGACTTCTGTCTTTTCGCTTATCATTCGAAATCACTAGGGATTTGAGGTCAATAGCCACAGAGTTAATAGTAGCCACTAGAGGGAATGGATCTTCATTTATGAGCATGGCTTCCTTTTCCTTAGGGAATTTCAGTACTCCTTTATTGATTATGTCCTGTACCATATTGCGAAAACCCCAACAAGTATTAGTAGAATGGTTCCAGGAATTGTGATACTTATAGTAGTCTTTGCCTTTGACTTTATCCCTAGCTGGTAGTTTATGATCTATAGGCAGATTGATGAATTTCTCTTGCAGCAGGAAATCAAATATCTCCTCTGTTTTGGAGACATCAAAAGTATACTGCTGTTGAGTACTAGCTTGGGATTTCTTCCATGCCTCTGGTGCCTTTTTCACTAGTGATGGACAAATGCAGCCTATCTCTATGGTGAGATGGCTTAGTTTTAGGAATCCATAGTCTGAAACTTTACTCCCCACGGACCTTCGGTGGACTTCTGTCTTTTCGCTTATCGTCCGAAATCACTAGGGATTTGAGGTCAATAGCCATAGAGTTGATAGTAGCCACTGGAGAGAATGGATCTTCATTTATGAGCATGGCTTCCTTTTTCTCAAGGAATTTCAGTACTCCCTTGTTGATTATGTCTTGTACCATATTACGAAAACCCTAACAAGTATTAGTAGAATGGTTCCAGGAATTGTGTAGTCTTTGCCTTTGATTTCATCCCTAGCTGGTAGTTTATGATCTATAAGCAGCTTGATGAATTTCTCTTGCAGCAGGAAATCAAATATCTCCTCTGTTTTGGAGACATCAAAAGTATACTGCTGTTGAGTACTAGAGGCTTGGGATTTCTTCCATGCCTCTGGTGCCTTTTTCACTAGTGATGGACAAATGCAGGAACCCAAACAAGCTAGATCCGCCATAGCAATTTCAGGATTAGAGATCTCTTGGAAGTAGGTTCCCATAGCAGCTCTTTTTTTTTTTCATGATTTTCTTCTTGTAGCAGTTCTTCATATTTTGTGACCTTGGCAGCCAATTCATAGAAGTCCCTAAATTCCATACCTTGGAATTTCTTTCTTAGTTCTATGTCGAGGCCTCTCTGGGCCATTTTCACAAACTTACTCTGGTAGAAAAATCTTACAGCGGTTCCTCATCTTTTTAAAACCTGGCTATAAATTTATTTGCAGTAGTAAATGTTGCACCAGTTAGTGAATTAGGAAACAACCTGAGTTTGAAGTTGGAAAAATTTTCATAGTTGGCTAATTCTCCACAATGTATGGTGAACCTTGAAATGTGTTCTATTGTAGATTGGCCATCCTCCCCAGAGAACAATGTGAAATCAAGAATTCTATATCCCTTAGGGTATGGATTCTCCTAGTCTATAGCAGCAGGATACAGCTTGTGGAACTCTGGACGGCCTATTTGTCTAAGGCTAGGCCCGTACAGTTCTTGAACAACATCTCTTATAGCTTCAATATCCACAGGGGTTTGCTCCCTAAGGACTTGTCGCGGAAGGACAAGCTGTGGAATCCTATTGACTGCTGGTGCTACGTTCACTAGCCCTTCTCCATTGAAACCTGTGTCATGATCATAAATACTAGGATGATTAAGAGGGTTAGTGTTAGCATGTAATTGTTGTGGTAAAACCTATCCTGAACGGACAGTAGGAACAATCCTTGGTTCCTCCCTCCTGTGAGAAGGCAAATAGCATTCCTCAGAGCGATGAGAGTCACCAGTCTCTTGTTGAGCAAAAGATTGCTCCCCGAGTTCTTCTGAGAACTGCCTAGTAGGCCTATGGACTGTAGCCTGCCTAGGGATTTGTGGTGGAGTTAACATATTAGACAATGCCTATTGAATCATGTCTTGACCTCTAACACATGCTTCATACACATATATAGTTTGCCTATTCAATCCATCTACTAATACTTGTAAATTATTAGTTGGAAAAGTGACATTAATAGGCTTAGGAATATTACCTTGATTTCCAACAACATGACCTGTTGGAATCTCTAACTCTAGTGTGTTGTCTTGGTGAACTAGCTGTAGAAAAGCCAACCCACGCTCAATTTGCTCCACAAGGTATGGAACGAGAACTTCTTGCATTGCTGTTGCAGTGTCATCCTGCGGCTCCTGAGAACTAGCAACAACTTCTTTTCTAGAATTTCTTGTTTTTGGTGCCATGAGAGCTGGTCCCACTAGGCGTGCCAAAATTATTGTTAGTCTAATTTTGGCCCAAGGGTAGAATGGTAATTTGCGGGCGTGCCACGTGTGCATGAAGGTGCACGAGCTTGTGGATTGCGCTTTTCTGACTTCTAATCAATGGATTGTGGATACCCGTATTTTCTTTCCACAGTACGTCTGGACTCTCAGTAGCTTTTATGGAAATGGTAACTAGGAAAATAAAGTAACAACTATGGAAAATATGAAACTTTATTGATTAATTGCAGTAATTACAGAAAGCTTGAAAGCAAAAAGCCAAAAGGTAGAAGACGATAGGTTTTGCCCTTTGGGGTTGTTGAGTGGTTGATTGGTTAGGGTTTGTATAGTAGATTCCACTTGGTTTAAATGCTTCATAGGAAATAACTGCTCCACTAATGCTGTAATTGAATAACTATTGCTCCACTTTCCTAGTATTGTTTAACCGTTGTTAACTTCTAGTAACTGTACTGCTTAGGGAAATTCTCTAGAATTATCCACAATCATTTAGAATATTGATCCTCTCTTGACTTGTTGACTTTGGTCTATAGATTTTCATAGGCCTATGTTATTCTTTTGGGCTTGACCCATTAATGAGCCTTTTGATGAATCTAACCCAAAAATAATTGTGGTGCAAACACATATAGAAGAAACAATTTTGTTTAAAATAATGTGGTTTTCGAAATTCCTCTTCTCTATTTTTTACTCATTATTATATATATATATATACATAGTTGTACATACTCACATCAATCGTAGACCATAAAATTATTGTCTTACTCTTACTCCTCTCTTAGCATGGAATTTATGAATGGAAATGCACTTTTATATATATATATATATATATATATATATATACACACACACACACACACACACAAAAGAAGTTAACCCTTTAGACCTTAATTATATTTTTCTTATAATTACAAAATAAAATTTATAACTTATTTTTATTTGTCTCTTGTTATTTAAATAAAAATGTCACGACCTGGACCTGAAGGCACGTGACCGACACTAGAGAACGGGAAAGCATAAGACTTTCGGAACCCGTAGTAAACTTGACTAACCACTAAACGACAAAACTTATAATATAACAGTGGTAACTATTACAAATCATGGGTTATGGGCCTATTTGTTAAGCAAAATCTGAACATAACATCATATCAAAGCCATTAAGGGCTAAAAACATCAATCATATTATCATCATCAACATTCGGTTACTGCTTAACAGAACATCATAACATCCTTAATAAGGAAATTCAGTTATCCTCTAAACTCATCATACACATAAAAATCATACTTCTGACCATACTATACAGAAATACATATAATGAAAATAATAATGCGGAGTTCTAAAATTTTATAATAAAGAACAATCAGAAAATAATTATAAAACTGAAAATAACATTATAAAATAACTTCACTGCCGGAGGATGAATGGCATGAACAACTCAATTAAAATTTCTTCCCAAACTCAACCTGCAATCCTGGAAAAATATTAAACAAGGATGAACGTTCGACTCAGTGAATGATACTAACCAATATACTAACCTAGTGTCACATATGGATTCTATATAAAAATATGCTCATGCATCGTGTCACATTAACAATCAATCACATAATCATCCAGGGATTATAATTAGTTAATAAGAACCACTCTAAACCTCAATATGGGGAGCCGACTCCCTTCCCTTGGCTCTCTTAATTCTAAATAATGGGGCCACGGTGAGTCTAGCTCTAACCAGACAACTCTATACTTTCTTATCCATGTCCAAGGGCCACGGCGAGACCAACTCAAACTAGGCTATCTCTGTAATATCATCATCATAATCATACATAAATCATCATAATATATTCATAATCATAATTAGAACTCTATGTGGTCTTACGTCATTCTAATCCCATCCAAACATCCACATGTAATCGGCAACATAATCCATAATACAACATTCATAATCATATGCTAGGATGTCTTTATGTATTCGTAGTGCATAATTATATACATATATATAACATACAACAAATGTAATGCATGATAAATAGGAAAACATATTAGAAAGTATCACTCACAAACCTGACGAAAAACCCAACTAGCTCGCCTCTTGGATTGTGACATCTGGCAGTTAGTAATACTCCTGAAACGTCAATACTGTATAACATATAAAGATTATCAGAATACATACACCACAACTAAAACATATTTAAACAGCTCTAAAGATTTTGCCAAAATTTTGGCAGAGTTTTCTTTATAACTAGGACATCCCTCACTAAAACAAAAGAAATGAACATTTCTAAAAAACCTACAAGGCTCGTAACAATCAATACTTCCACTGCCCTAGTAGGCCTCAATTCTTGGCAAACATCACAATCATCTTAATTCTCTAATCATATATATATACATAATTATGAAACATTATTACATCATCATTTTCAAATAGTCAACTCAATCATGCATATATATGCATATAAAAAAGGTTATTAATATCATTAAAACATTATATAAAAGTAATTTAATTAAAGATAATTTTTATTGGAAAGGTAATAACTAAAAACTTTTTAAAGAATTATATATATATATATATATATATATATATATATATATATATATATATATATATATATATATAAACTTTTCTTGTTTTCTTAAAATTATTTACTTAAAATTTCTTTAGTAACCATATAAAGAAAATTCATTTAATATAACTTATAAACTATTCATTTATTAATAAAATCATTAATTTCCTTTAAATCATACATTATGAAAAAAATTACATAAATGTCTAAAATTCATTTCATACATAAAAGAGCATTTCATAACTTAAAATTTATTCAATAAGTATCTCATTTCAAATTTAAAATTTATTCAATAAGTATCTCATTTCAAATTTAACTTAAAACAATATTTAAAACTCATATAAATAAATTCATAAAAATTATTATTCAAAAAACTACATGATATTTAAAAATAAATTAAATCTATTCATAATATAAAATTCATGAAAATTATATAAATTTCAAATTTATCAATCAACACCAAGAGCATAAATATAATTCATAATTACATACATAAAAGAAATTCATTTATAGTATAAAATTTCATAATAATTTATACTTAGACCAATTTAATTCTAATATAATCCAATTTATTTATTTCCATAAAATTATTTTCAATTAATTCATAAAATTCTCAATAATTTTAAATTTACCAATTTAACCCAATAATAAAATAAAATCCATATCAATTCATCTCAAATAATTTTATAAATCCCATAATCAATTTTAAATTATAAATTTAATCATTAAAACATATAAATACATGAAAAATACTCATTCTTCAGGCATTTCAAATATCGAAATAAATCAATAGAATAGTGTTCTAGGATTACCGGAGTCGAATCCTTGCAAACTAACTTCGGAATCACGACGTACGTGTGAAATGATGCCCACTGAAATTTCTGGATCACCTGCGGCGTATAGAGTCCACTCTCTGGTGACCGAATGGTGACGCGCCGGCACTGAAGGTGGAGGATGGGGGCATCCTTCACACCATTTTGTAGATCATGAGCTGCTGATTCCAGAACTACCGGCGATGTAGCTTTACTCTCCTTGGATTCTCTGGAAATTGCCTCGAAAGTCTTGAAGGCCAAAAAATTCTTTCTTCGATTCCAGCGGCTACCGACATCCCACAGGTCGAGGTGGATACCAAAATGCTCCTGGGATCATGAGCTTCAAAACAGTACCAAACTCGCTCGAAATCGTGACTAGAATCAGCTAGAATTTGGACTAGAAGCTTCACCGGTGGTAGAGCACTCCAGACGCTTCAGGTGGCGTGTGCAACAATTTCTGGCAGAGTTTTGAGGCATGCTTCAGGTGACATGAGGTGGGTGAATCGGTTGGCAGTCCATAACTCTCTCTCTCTGAAATCTAGACTGGAAGCTTCGCCGGCGGTAGAGCACTCCATACGCTTCAAGTGGTGCGTGTGGTGATTTTCGGCGGAGTTTCAAAGCGTGCTTCAGGCGACAAGAAGTGGGTGAATCGGGCGCCAGTCCATAACTCTCTCTCTCTTTTTCTCTCTCTCTCTCTCCCTCTCCTGATTGGTTCGGGCAGGGGGGCATCACATCGATATGATTGGTTGTGTTTTACAAGCAGTCAGATGAGCTAAAATATACATGTTAACATTTTTTTAATAATAATAATAACTTTAAATTTTAATTAAGTTAAATTAAAATCAATATTTTCTATATTCTTAAAATAATTCCTTAATAAATAGACTATAATAAAATCAAAACATAAATAATTATTTTCATTATTATTTTCATAAAATATTTTTATTTCATGAAATATCTATATATATAATTTTTCATTATTTTTATACATATATACATACATTTTTGTAAAATTATAATAAAAAGTTTAAAATGAAAATTTTCATAATTTCTTCGGGTATCATACACTTATTACTTAAAATATAAATATATCAAATAAAATATAATTAAATAATACATTCTCTTATAAATAAGAATTTTTAATTAACCATTTCATAAAAATGTTTTATTTTCCTCAAATACATATAATATTTGATGAAGCTAATTCCAACCGAAGTAAGATCGTTTAGAATAGTTCACCTTTAGTTGAGTTCAAACTGAACTGGTGCGACCTATAAGAAGAAACAAGAGTCAAGTGGGCTAGGCGGGGTGCCTAGCAAAGCCACTCCGACGGTCAAGTTAGTGAATAAGCTCAATGTAAGAGACTGAAAACAATGTTGGAGTATTGCTTGTATTTGTGTTGGCAAGAATGCATGTACCTTTTGTCGGTTTAATTTTGAGGTATTTATAGGAGATAGATCCTTACAAGAGTTGAATATGGATTTCCTTGACCGGTTCGGATATAGAATGGATTACTGCATTGTTCTGATCTTTTTTCTGCTTGGATACGAACTAAATGGCTCTTTATTTAACTTTAGTCAATGGGCTTGTAAATATATTATATTGGGCTGGGCCCAACTTACTTTACTATCCAGTTCGGTATATTTCATCCCTTATCAGTGGCCCTCCTATTTCAGCGAAGTTTACATTTTTAAGAACTTCGGTAGAAATAGCTCGGTTTCATGCTTTGGACGAACTGGCTTTATATTTATTGATGAATCTCGAAAGTCTAAGGTATGTTTGAAGCGTGTTTCATTTATTGCTGAGGCACTTTTTGTACACGTGGTTCAATTAGGGCTTTTGAAGTTATAGAGATGTACTCTACTTCTGCCGCCGTTTTCGTTTTTGAAATGATTGTTCAGCACATTTTCCTAGGGTTTTATTTCTTTTTAAAAACCCCTCATTCTTCATTTTTAGAGTTTCTTACGCTTTCAGATTTTCTTAAAATTTTTCTAAGTTCTTCCCAAACTCTCTCATATTCTTACTTCTTATCAATTTCTTTCTTTACTGCTTTGCAATGGCTCCTAAAAAAGATGAAAATTCTTATCAAAGCATCAAGGTCGACCTGGAGAATGCTTGGGGAGATATCCCCTCCATTTTAAAGACAAAGGATTTAAGCGGTTTCGCT
>CATKHJ010025181.1:0-12717 GCA_949750685.1 Vernicia montana | reverse complement strand
ATGAAGTAAAGAAATTGAGTCATGAAGATGAAAAGAAGCCTTGAGTAAATAAAGACCATGAAGTCAATGTGAAGATCAAGATGAAATCATAAAGCAATAAAGATGGGAAGAGCTATAGAACATATAAGGGCAATGAAAAGAACATGCGAAACCAAAAAACTCATGTGAGTAAGGATGATCTCCATGGAAGCAAAACTATTGGCTGAAGTTTCAAGAATAAATTATACTACTTAGGAGAGTTTATGAATACAATACATATATGGATGGATAGATATATCAGTCTAGTTTCAGGAAAAAAAATTAGTATACTTTTTGGAGCTTGGAAAATGGAGTTTTGAATTTTTGATTGAATTATACTCAAGCTGTCAGACTGGGTCACAGCAGATGATGTAAATTAGAGTTAATGGCATTAATTATACAAAGGGATTTTGAACATTCCCTTTCTTTATATTTATATCTTTGAAAGTCTAGTTTCATATGAAAAAATCTTTGCATAAATCTGAGGTGTGTAGAAGAAGCATTGGGTGAAATACTGAAGTATGTTCAAACTATCATGACCAGATGAGCAATAAAATATTTTGATTTTTTGAAGCATGAATATGGATGATTTTGAAGTTTTTCAAATCTACAAAGTTATAGTAGACTGCTCAAAGTTTCTAAAAAAAAAATAGTTCATCATGTGGAGTTGTATAGCTCAAGATTTTGAATTTTGAAATGAACAAACGTTCACTCATATGAACGAACATTCATGAAATTGTGAAAAGGTTACTGTTCACATAAAAGTATTTTGAATGAGCCTTCACATTTTTGAACACCCGTTCACATCTTGAACCAACATTTTAAATCAGCGCTCACATCTTGATCTAGCATTTTGAACCAATGTTCAAGCAGTGCAAGATTCAAAATATATAGTCGTTAACTAGCCGTTAGAACTTGTCTGGAACTGTTTTCAAAGCATAACAATCATATTTTGGAGCTAATATTGAAAACATATAAATATATGAAGACTCCAAATGAAGAGAAAGAGACTTTAAGTGATTGAAAGTTATATTCAAGTTCAAATTCATTAATCTTCTGCTACTTTATTCAAAGAACAAATTTGCTCTTCATCTCATATTTTTTGTGTTCACTGTTGTAAATTCTATAAGCTTAATTTTTATCTTTTGATAGCTTATGTGCTTAGTCATTGAGTAACTTTAAATCTCAAGATTATTCTAATCTCTTGTATTGGGCAAAATCTCGTATAACTATTGTATTGGGCGAAATCCCAGAGAACTAGGGCAAAATCTTGATTCAACTATTGTAAAGCATTGGGCGCAATCCCGGATCACTAGTGGAACCTTAAATTGGTGTGATTTACGAGAAGTGGATGTAGGAGAAGTGATTGGCTCCAAACCACTATAAAATTGGCTAAGTTTTCTCATTCTTCTCTCTATTCATTTTGTTATTATTGAATTTGTTTTAATTGATTCACATATTGCATTTAGGGTGATTAATTGCATTAGAAAATTTAAATTTCTATTCACCCCCCTCTTAAAATTTCCATACTTGGGCCAACAAGCTTCATCAAATTGGTGCCGTCTATGGGGACTGGGTTTCTAATGTCTTCTAAGTCGCTCTCTTTTAACCCCATCTTGGCTTATGACTCTGCCGTGAGTAAATTCACTGAACTACCATCATCAACCAATATCCTTTTTACAAGAAAATTAGCCACCACAGCTTGGACAATTAAAGGATCTAAGTGGGGGTATCTCAAACGGTTCCCATCTTCTCTTTTAGTATGCACTGTGTATCCATTGCAAAAAATGAATTTGGGTCCTTCCCTTTTTCTTTGAGAAGCCTTGATTTTATTTTTGCTGATTGGTTCTTCATCTGGTCCTCCAGTTAAATAGTTAATAGTCCCAACTGACCCATCATTCACAACTTGCTTCCTCTTATCTCTATTCATTCCAACCTGATCTCCATTTTTGTTTTTTATAAAATTTTTTAAATACCCTGGTTAATCAACCTTTCTATTTCTTCTAGTAATTGTCTACAGTCATTAGTATTGTGACCGTGGGTATTATGGAACAGGTAGAATTTATTTTTGCTTCGTTTATCCGATGGGGTGAGCATTGGTTTAGGCCGAGTCCATATATCTTGGTCTTTAAAGGTTGCAAAAACCTCTGTGGGTCTTGCATTTAGGGGGTCAACTTGGTTATATCCAGAGCACGAGATGGACGACTTATGTCATTCCTTCCTCCATCGTGATTTCCTTTATTCACTTCTTCTTGCCTTTTGGCTTTATTCTCAGAGGCATCATCTTGTTTAATATACTTTTGAGCGATGGCTATGGCTTCTTCTAAAGTGCGGGGTGGATGCCTACATAATGCTTTGAAGTAATCGGTATAGGAAGTACCATTCTGCAAGGCTTCCACCGCCCTGGCTTGGTCTAACTGTGTAACCTTCAAAGCTTTTATGTTAAAATGGGCTACATAATCCCTCAAAGGTTCTCCTTCTTTCTGTGTTACAGCTTCTAGACATTATGTTTGTTTTTCTATGGCAATGCTTGCTGCAAATCTTTACATGAACAATGTAGCGGCCTGTCCGAAATTGGTAATAATTTTTCTTTAAACTATCAAACTACCTAGTGGCAGCTCCCTCCAGGGACCCTCAGAAAGCCTTGCATAGTACCTTATCACTTCCTGTCTATAGCTCTATTGCATGTTTATAATCCATCACATGGGCCCTAAGATAAGTTTCCCCTTCATATTTTTTCAAGGTTGGATGTTTAAATTTGCTAGGCATCCTATACTTTTGTATGGACCTAATGAAAAGAGATTTTAAGGCCAACTTAAGATTCTTATCAATGAAGTTTTTACTTTTGTCTCCAGCAATTTCTTCTATAAACTTTTTCATAGTTTCTCTTATTTCCTCATCGTTCTGCTGACTGGTCACTTCTTGACTATCTTAATTCTTATGACGAGAGGAAGATTTAGATACAGATTTCTCATCCTCTCTATTTCTTTTCCTGGTCCGTTTCCCTACTTTCTTTCCATTCCTTTGGCTATTTCGACCCATGTTGATTCTGTTAGTATGCAGAGGTCGCTGGCTTTACCTACTTCGACCTTTGTTGTATGTATGATTACTTCATCCTTGGCCAGGGATTTCCTTTTCATTGTCAGCCCCCAGTCTAATTATTTCCAACCTTATTCTTTCCCTACTTCTCTCGGCTACACGATCTATATTGCGTGCTTATGGTGGTGTTGATTCAAAGTCTAGCCTTCGGTTAAGATATACTCCGGGTACTACTTCGGTAATTGCCTAAGTATTTAGTGTTGGGGTAGTTTGTGGAGTTTGCAGGGCATTAAGCAACAATTTTAAGGCGGATACAGCTTCAGGGTTATTATAATCGATTGGTTATTATTTGAGGCTGGGACTATAGCATCAACTGCTGTAATGTTGATGCTACATCAATAGGTTGAGTTCATCTAGGAGGGGTAACATATGTTTATCCGCGACTTTTGACTCCTGGATGAATTTGAGAGGTTCTAGGATCTTTAGGAGGAATTTCTCGATTGTTATCGTCCCCTGACTGAGTCATACTTTTTTAGATAAAGCTTTTTTTTTTTTTTTTTTTTTATAGGTCACTATAAAAATATGAGGAAAGATTTAATTAATCGTTTCCTACAGATGGTGCCAGAAGTATCATCAGTGGGAATAGCAAGGTTACCAGTCACCATAGGCTTAGCCCCAGAATGTGTCAAGGTAATGGCAACCTTTGTGGTAGTAAGGTTACCATTGAGTTACAATATCTTGATTGGAAGACCCCTCCTCTATGATTTGGATGCTTCGACTAACATTAGGCACTTGAGGATGACTATCCCTAAATCTGAAGGAGGGGAAATATGTATCTATGGAGCACAAGACCAGGGGGAACCTGAGAAGAAGAAACAGAAAAAGGTGTTTACCTCGCAGCAATCAGAGGAGGTCGCATTGGTCAAAGCAGCTCACAAAATTCTAGAGCAGAGAATCAAACCTGTAGAAAAACTAAAAAAATTACTGGTAGGAGGGAAAGGATCGGAAAGATATTTGCTAATCAATTCCTCCCTAAAAGGTGAACAAAAGATACAAGCTCACCAATTCTTAACAAATCATCTATTTAGCTTTGCATGGTCTTAAAATGAAATAAAAGGTGTGAGTCTAGACATAATTACTCATCATCTTAATGACGATCCTGTATATAGACCAATTAAACAAAAGAAAAGATGTTTTGGTCCGGAAAGACAAGCTGTGATAGACAAAGAAGTTGACAAACTAATGAAAGTCAGATTCATTAGAGAAGTACAATACCCAGACTAGCTCGCCAATGTAGTACTAGTAAGAAAGGTAAATGAGACCTATAGGATGTGCATAGATTTCACCAATTTGAACAAAGCCTGCCCAAAGGATTCTTTCCTTTTGCCTATGATTGACAAATTGGTAGACTCAACAAATGGATATGGATATTTTTCTTCATTAGATGCCAAACAAGGGTATCATCATATTATAATGCACCCCGAAGACGAGGAAAAGACTTCGTTCATCACTGAGAAAGGAACCTACTGTTATGTCTCTATGCCTTTTGGGTTAAAAATGCAGGATCAACTTATCAAAGATTGGTAAACAAAATGTTCAAAAACCATCTTGGAAAAAACCTAGAGGCATATGTAGATGATATGATAGTCAAAAGCAGAAGTTTCAAGGAACACCTTAAGGATTTAGGCGAAGTGATGGGAGTTATGAATGAATATGGCATGAAGCTGAATCAAGAAAAATGCTCATTCTTTATTCAATGAGGAAAATTTCTGGGATATATGGTAAGCGAGAAGGGGATCAAACCAAACCCAGACAAAGTAAAAGCGATCTTAGACATGACATCACCTCGCAATATAAAGGAGGATCAGAAATTAACAGGGAGAATTGTTGCTTTAAGCAGATTTATGTCAAGATCAGCTGAAAAATACCTTCTATTCTTCAAGAAATTAAGGAAAGAAACTACTTTGGATTGGATAGAAGATTGCCAGCATGCCTTTAATGAATTAAAAGCATTCCTTAGTTCGGAACAAATATTGAGTCGGCCCTTACTTGGAGAAAAAGTATTGATTTATTTATCCGCTTCCAACAAGCGGTTAGCTCGGTTCTAATCAAAGAGGAAGGAACATTGCAAAGGCCAATATACTATTTCAGCAAAGTCCTACATAGGGCCGAACTGAATTACCTACCCATTTAGAAAATAGCTTGTGCCTTGGTCTTATCAGCCAAAAAATTCAAAGTTTACTTACAGGCATACCAAGGCATAGTGGTGATTAATCAACCCTTGCAAAAAATATTGTACAAATCGAAAACTTTAGGGAGAATGTTATGTTAGTAAGTTGAGTTAGGCCAATATGGACTACAAAATCGACCAAGATCAGCTATTAAAGAGCAAGCACTTGCAGATTTCATATTTGAATGTTCCTTCAACACCGAAGCTCAAACAACCGAAGAAGATGAAAATACAGAAAAAGCATAGTCAAAGGAGCATACCTTTAACGATGAACTAAGATGAGACTTGTTCGTCGATGGGACTAGTAGTAAAGAGGGTAGCAAAATTGGGATAGTCTTGAAAAATACCCAGGGATTTATATTGGAATATGCCCTTGGATTAGGATTTGAAGCAACTAACAATATTTCAGACTACCTTCGCTTGAGATCACTTAAAATCCATAGTGATTGCCAACTCATAATTGGTTAGATAGGGAGAGAATTTGAGACCAAAGAACACACCATGGTCAAATATCTATAGAAGACTAAGGAAATAATCCAAAAGATGACAGACAGAGGAGTTAAGTTGCAGTTTTGCAAAATCCCAAGGGAGAAAAATAATCGAGCGGATAGTTTTTCCAAACTTGCAGCTGTACATCCAATCGAACTGCCTCAAAAAATCTTTGTGGGATCTTTGGTGCATCCAAGTATACAAAAAGCGAACGAAGTAATGGAAATAGATGAAGAGCCAACGTGGTTGGACCCAATAAAAACCTATTTAGAGTGTGGAGAATTGCCACAGGATCTAAAAGAAAAAATGTTAAACAATGAAGTGCTCATTTCTCAATTCACAATGTTATACTGTATAAATGAACTTATTCTCTCCCTTGGTTAAGATGCCTAAAGCCAAGAGAAGCAGAATATGTCTCAAGAGAAATACATGAGGGATGTTGTGGGATGCACATTGGTGGAAAAATATTAGCTACCAAGGCAATTCGGTAGGGGTACTTTTGGCCCAAAATGAAAGAAGAAGCTGTTGCCTTTGTCAAAAAATGCCCCTCTTGCCAAAAATTTGATAATGAAAGACATATTCCTGCAGCAGAACAAATGCCAATCACTAGTTTGTGGCCTTTTGCAAAATGGAGTATAGATATAGTAGGACCCTTCCCAGTAGCCTCGGGGCAAAGAAAATTCCTCCTCTTCGTAGTTGAATACTTCACCAAATGGGTGGAGGTAGAGCCACTTGCAACCATAAAAACTAAAAAAGTCATCAATTTCTTATGGAGAAATATTATTTGTAGGTTTAGAGTACCATAATAACTCGTCAACAACAATGGAAAGCAGTTCGATAATGCCAAAGTTAGAGCCTTTTGTTCAGGACTTAACATAAAACAACACTTCTCATCAATAGCCCATCTTCAGTCAAATGGACAAACCAAAGTGACAAATCGAATGATTCTCCAAAGCTTGAAATGAAGGTTGGATACATGTGTGCGAAGCTAGGTAGACAAGTTCCATCATGTTCTATGGGCATACCAGACTACTTCAAGACAACCGACGGGAGAAACCCCTTTCAGTCTAACATACGGCACCGAATCAATCATTTCGGTGGACATCAGTTTACCTAGTGGAAGGATCAATTTCTCCAGTAAGGAATACAATGATCAAGCAAGAAGGCTAGACCTAGATCTCCTTGAAGAACTCCGAGAAAAAACAAGTATCATAATGGCTGTCTACAAACAGCGAGCTGCGAATTACTTTAACTAGAAAGTAATGACTCGAGTATTCAAGGAAGGAGATATAGTCATGAGAGATCTTTAAGCCACAGGCAAGAGAGAAGGAACTAGCAAGCTAGCACCCAAATGGGAAGGGCCTTTTAAAATTCAAAAAGTGATAGGACCAGCCACTTACAAACTTGTAACAATGTAAGATGTCGAAGTTCCTCACACTTGGAATATTCAACATCTCAAAATGTACTATCAATAAAATATTAAAAGTATTTCTTCCAAATAAAATTGACTATTATGTGAATTTATCTAATACAAAGATTGCTAAAAGAGGCTATTGAGACTAGCTAATAAAGAGAAAAATAGAAGCTGAAAGTAAGAGGTGACGAGTGCTCTGAGCAAAGTTTCAATGAACAAAAGTTCTCAAGACAACTCTCTGTTGAGAGAGTAAAAGACCTAGTGAACGCTAGGCGAAAGATCACGAGGCAACTCTCTATTGAGAAAGTAAAGACCTAGCGAATGCTAGGCAAAAGACGGCAAGGCAACTTTCTATTGAGAAAGTAAAAGACCTAGCGAATGCTAGGCAAAAGACCACATGGCAACTCTCTGTTGAAAGAGTAAATGACCTAGAAAATGCTAGGCTAATGACCGCGAGGAAAATCTTTGTTAAGAAAGTAAAAGACCTAGCGAATGCTAGGTGAAAGACCGTAAGGGAACTCTCTGTTGAGAAAGTAAAAAACCTAGCGAACAATAGGTGAAAGACCACGAGGCAACTCTCTGTTGAGGAAATAAAAGACCTAGCAAACGCTAAGCATAAGTCTAAGAAGGAAACTCTCTGTTGAAAGGCATAAATTAGTACCTTGCAGAAAGGTAAGAGACCTAGCGAAGCATTAGGCATAACGCAAAGTAAGGCGAGGCAACTAGTTAGTTTGCAACATAAAGAAACTTGGAAAAATAAAAAAGCTAGGTAAAAAGTTCACATAAAAAGAAAAGAAGTAACAAGATATGGGCTTTTCCACAATAAAAAATTTCAAAAAGGGAAAAATGATCCCTTATAGCAAAATGTAGAAAATAATAAACAATGGCCTAGAAATTTGAAAAGCAAAGTAATTGCATAAAAATTAAAAGAAAAACATGTACTTGTATTAATTGTTGAATTTTCTATACAAAAGACAATATATATATATATAAAGAGAGAGAAATAAATCATAAAGCTGGAAGGTGTTGGTCTGAGCTCGGAGCATTTGGAGGAATTAATGTAGAAACTAGACAAGCTAGGTAGTTTATTGCCCTTGCTCTAGAATCCAAAGCCAATCTTCGTTTTATAGTCAGATGAATTAAGAAAGTCTTGGATAACTATGGCCTTCTCTTCCTTAACTTTCTTACAGAGGCATTGTCACATCCCGCCTTTTGAGAACACGATATACTAATATGATATGCCGGCGGTACAATAAAATATGAAATGAACAATCTCATGGTATAGAGTATCTTATGATACAATTTATTTCATATTTATTAATTTAGCAGAAACCAAATATCAGAAGCAGTATGCTTCCCACATAGTAACAGAGTAGTGGCTAATGCCTTACTTACTCATATCACATAATATCACATAAGACTGATCATGTCTCACGGCTAGGACCTCAAACTTTCCCTAGCTAAAGTCCGGATACGCTCACCCTATCCGCAGGTATTTTACCGTATGCATAGGCCCGATGTATAACCCCACATCACTCGGGGATTTCTACTTTCTCATATTCACATGTAAAAAATATAGCTCATGGTATAACAATAGGGCATATAAGAAAGAATCATGCCTCAATATCCAATTTAGGATTTAATAATAGTTTGAGATATCAATGGTGTTATTATGGATATGCAACTTAGAAATAGGCGAAGGTCTTAGATAAACAATCCTAGTATAACAAGAGATAATGGTTTTGGTATAAATATGCAATAGGGACATTTACTAGGATTTCAATAAAACTCATAATTTCAATTATGGATGCCCATACAATATTAGCATATCATGAACTCACCTTGGATCCTTAGCTCCTATTGATAATCACTAGCACTAAGGATTTGCTTCTCCTCCTTGAACACTTGCCTTTCTTTTATCCTCTACAAGTAATCATCATACGAGACTTATTACTCCACAATCTTATACTCAAGTAACACTAACCTTAACTTAGTCTAAAGTCTATCCTTAGAGTACTAACTAAGGTTACACATGTAACACATCAATCATCATTCATATTAAGTCATACCATAAATGGTAGACTCATTCTCATGCTCATAGTCAATTATAGAGCACTAAGGCTCAACTCATAATCAATGCCAAATGCTTTATGATAAGCAATTTCATTTATCACATAAGTGTCACACAATTCAATCACTTACTCATCATTTTAATATACATACATGTTCAAACACATAATCAAATCAAATTATAGTACTTAGACACATTCAACCAAGTCATGGCCGAATGGTCCAAGTACCCTAATCTATATGCATTTGGTCAATTAGACCAAATAGCACCTCATTCAAGTCATGCACATATAATTGGACTCAATTGCATTATCAATTACAAGTTAAGTCACTCAATTTAATAAACCCTAATTGACTTAGGTTCAATTTGGGGAAAACCATCAATTCAACATTCAAACTTCAAATTGACATAAGAATCATCAAATTAGCATTCATATAAGCTCAATTAAACATTCAATTGAAATCAAACATGCTTGATTCAAGGTAACCCTAAATGGCATAACCTAACATTTGGGGAAAGCTTACAATTACGCAATCAATCCTCCAATTGAGCATCAATTTATTCAATTCAATCATAGAGGAGCTCAATTGGACATGTAAACAAAATTAAACAACTTAGGTTTGAAATTACATGTTAGACCAAAATCACAAATTGGGGAAAACTCTCAATTTGACAATTAATCATTCAATTGGACATTAATTCATTCAATTCAAGTATCTAGAAACACAATTAGGCATTCAATTGAATTTATGCAATATGGAACCCTAAATTCCTAAGTAGACTAAAATGCACAAATTGGGGAAACAATGAATTAATCAACCAATCTTCCAATTGAGCATTAAATCATTTAATTCAAGTGTGAGGAAGCTCAATTGGACTTGCAATTGAAATTAAACACATTGAATTTGAAAACCCTAATGTGGCCGAACCCTAGATTTTAGGGAAAATGATTTGCTCACTTCAATTAATCAAATTGAACATCAATTCATGCAATTAAACTATCCAATTGCACAATTACACAATCAATTTGAATTATCATACATCAATTTAAAAGTTCATACTTGGCATAAACACTTAAATTGGGGAAAACCTAATTTCATGCTTCTAATGTAAAATTAATCATGCCATTCATCAATTAACATCCAATTAATCAAGAATCAAGTGTCAATTGAAACAAAACACATCATGAACATCAAACCCTAGCTTAGGCCGAACCATCCAATTTGGGGAAAACCAATATATGTTCATCTTTTGCACAAGTTGACACTAGAATCATCTAATTGACATGCTAACAAACAAGAACATGCATTTAAATAAAATTATAGACCATGGAAATGAATTTCCATGGTAGGCCAAACCATACAAGTGAAAAAGGAAAAGAAAATTTCATGAAATAGACTAATTGGTTCAAGAATCAACTTTTGGATGGATGGAGGATGAGCTTTAGTTAAGGTTCTAGCCTTGAATCCCCTTCCTCCTCAGAGCCTAAGGAGGCCGAACCACATAGTAACAAGAAAGAGAATAAAACTTCAACTTAAGGGGAAAATAATTTAAGAAACATTGAAGGAATGAAGAATGGAGAAGGTTTGATAAAAGACTTACCAAAGAAATCCTTCTCCTTCACTTGGAACAATGGTGGCCGAACCAATCTCTATTGGAAGTTGTATGATTTTTGTATTGGGAGAAAATGAAGAAGAAGAAGACGAGAAAAAGATGTTTAAATATGGTGAGTGGTAGGTTTAGGGTTTGGATGTGAAAAGACAAAATTACCTTTAATGAGGCAGGGTAAGAATATTCTAGAGCATGGGCAAATGGTCATTTCACTACCTCTAACCCTTTGGGTAAATAGCTCTTCTTATTCATTGGGCAAAAGATGGTGACCCTTTCCTAAATTGGCTAAGCACCAAAGAGTAATTTACAAGCAACCCATCTTTTACCTTAAATGTCATTTCATCACATGCATCAAAAAAGATGACTACTTAATTTTTAATTAACTCTACTTATTATCATTAATCACATAGTCATATATAATTAATCATAGGATTAATTATTATGCATAGTGCAAAAATAATACAGCACAATTATAACACAGTGTAATTAAATTACAGACAGTGCAGAAAATAATACTGTATAATTAAATAGCAGACAATGTTGGGATAACACTGTATAATTAAATAGGAGACAGTTTTGGGATGACACTGTACAATTAAATAGCAGACAGTGTACAAAAATTACACTGTATAATTAAATAACAGACAATATAGAAATAATACTGTGTAATTTATTAGCAGGCATAATGAAAAAATTTCCATGGGAAAAATGTAGGGTATTACAGGCATTCAGAACTATTAAGTTTAACTTTGAGATCTTCTATTTGCTTTTCAACGACTTCAAAGTTCTTTATCAGCATGGGATAGTCTTTGGCCTGCTCGTTAAGATCAGACATCTCAACCTTCATTTTTTTAGCATCAGACCGGAGCTTGTGAGGCATCACCCGAACGCCCCTTCCCTCGCTCGGGAAAAATGAAATGCCTTAAGGAAAGGCAAGCGATTTTTAAGGGAGTTAAGGTACGAGTTTCGATGCTCACGATTGAAAGTGACTATCACCTCAGAAAATTGATTTGATTTTTTAAAGAGATTTAGGAGTCGCCACCCTAATTTATTTAAATGGGAAAATTAAGGAAAAACCCAATTTGACTCCAATTTATTAATATTTGATTAATTTACCCAAGGATAAAGTCATTAGCCCTCGAACCAGGTTGAGCTCGGGGATTAGGTTTTTGGTTTAAAATAATCTCAATTTGGCTCTTTCTTCCAGTTTTATCATGTCCTCTGATTTGGGCTCGTAGCCCAAGTCGATTGGAGTAGTGGCAATAGGGCACTCTGGAAATTAAGTGATCCCTTGCTGGTTCTTTCCCAGCCCTAAACCTAAAAAACAATCTATTTTTTTCATCATATTAGCCACAGCCACATTGCCATACGGGTCAAAGTCAAAAGAAACGAATTCTTTACCTTCCCCTTGAATGAACTGGATAGTATCAAAGAGAAGCCTGATAGAGGAACGGTAGAAGGCTTCGACTTGATTTCCAAAATTGGAACGGAGCTCGAAATTTCATTCTTCCCATGTACATCCACTTTGATTGTAATGATACTTGTACCATGGGGAAATTTTAACTTCTGGTGAAGAGAGGAAGGAACAACTTTGACTTGATGGATCCACGGCCTTCCAAGGAGGTGGTTAAAACAGGTCGGGACATTGTGATAGCAGTATATGCCCTAGGAGCCATATACTAGTTATGTAATAGTAGATATAAATTCCCAATGGCATGATAAAAATATTCATTATGTGAAAAGGGTTTCATATTATTGAATATAGTCCTTAAGTATTTTGTGAGAGAATCTATTCTCAAGTGTTGAGAATATGAGTGACAGATTGCTCTTAAACAAATACTTTAA
>CATKHJ010025157.1:0-13808 GCA_949750685.1 Vernicia montana | reverse complement strand
ATTACAAGGCATTAGAGTATCAAGTAGAGAATGATTACTAGTCATATGATCAGTGGCCCCTGAATCAATAATCCAGTTGTTAGAAATAGCAGAAACAAAGGTTGATCCAGAATTATCTTCTTAAGAAGATACACGAGAAATCTGAGAAGCAGAAGCAGTAGATAAAGGAGTATCATTTTGAGCAACCTGGGCTGATTTCTTGTTTTTCTTTTCAGCTTGCTTCAGTTTGAACCACTTCGGATAGCCATGCTTTTTCCAACAAACATCTTCAGTGTGCTTGGTGCCCTTGCAGTGATTGCAAAAAAGTGTTGGCTTTGTGTTGTCTCTTTGGACAGCCATTGCCAAAGCCTTAGGATGATCTTCTAACCTTATAGAGGTCTGCCTCTGTGCCTCGCAGCGGACTTGTGAATATGCTTCCTCTAGTCTTGGTATAGGAGGAGTAGCCAATATTCAAGCACTCACTTGATCCAAATTGTGATCAAGACCTACGAGAAACATATAAACACAATCCTCACCTGTACGTTTCTTCAGTTTCTCAATATCAGTTGGACATCCCATATCATTGGGTCTACAATAATCAAGTTCCAAGAATATAGAGTTTAGTTCATTATAATAATCTGCAAGAGGACGGCCTCCTTGCTTTGGTTGGAATGATTTTTTCATTAGTTCATATATTTGAGAAGAATCCGAGACATCAAGATAGCTCCTCTTGACTGAATCCCAAACTTCCTTAGCTGTGCTATATTGCACAAAATGTGCCATCAGCTTTTCAGTCATGGAATTAATGAGCCAAGATTTGACCAGCGTGTCCTCAGCCTCCCATTCATCGTAGCTTGAGTCATTTTCTGCGGGTGCAGCCTTCCTTCCAGTGATATATCTCTTCTTCCTCCTACCAGCAATATGCATCTCCATAATTTAAGACCAAACACGATAATTTGCACCATCCAACTTTACAGAAATTGTTGGAAAGGAAGTTTAGTGGATAGTCACCATGGATGGCTTTTTGCTTCAGGAACAGTCCCATCTATCTTTTCAGTCATGATGTAAAGAGATAAGAGAGGAGAAAGGAGGCAGCTAGTGTTTCAGCCAAGAAAAAAAAGGGGGCAGTAGCGGATTTTTTTTCTTCTTTTTTGCTCTGATACCAAATTTCAGATTTGGCTGAATTGTAATGTTTTTATTCATAGTTCTCATACATATTTATATACAAAAGCTAGATCTATATTCCTACAATTAAGCCTACAATTAAGGAGTAAGAAAGTCATACAATCATGCCTACAATCAAGGAATAAAAGTCAGTCATACAACTATACAAATATGACTTTAAATAAAAATATCTACAGCTGTAAGTTGACTAATAAGAATATCTACAGTTGTAAGTTGACTGAAAGGATGTGCTCTTTTAGTTTTAATGAAACTGAGGTTACTTTGTGGATAAAAGATTGTTCTTGAATTAAAAACTGAAACTTGCTTGGTTAAGGATCTTAACTTTTGATGCATTATGGGCCTTTTTTTTAATCTATAAATGGGAATTTTATTAATAACTTTTATTTTCAGGTAACGGGCGGGGATCCCCTTCTCAAGCTCTTAGCCGTTGATTGGTTCAAAGTTGATGGTACCCTAGACAGAGTTTCATTGCATCCCAAGTGTCTAGTACAGGTAAAATCATTGTTTTTGAGGTACAATTTATTGAATTGTAGGCAAATATGTGCTAACCTTTCTATTTCGCAACTTATTTGTACTAGTCCAAAACTTGCTATCATATTCAGCAAAATCCTTTTTTCTTTGATAGTCTGTCATGTCATTATGTAATTATGTATGACCATTCCAAACCCATCATTTATGTGATACTGTAAATGGCTTTTTTGGTGCTACATATTTTAATTTGGGGCATGAAGCTTTTCAAAAATATAGTAGTAGATTCCTCAGAGGCTTCATTTGTTTAGCAGAAAATTAGCCTGAGAAATATGTTTTATAGAACAAATTTTGTAAGAAAATGTGTTGGTTTTATTGGTTTGGTTGTACATTTGAAAATTAAAGGATCAAATTTTGGTGTTCGGAGTACAATAGGAAAAAATAGTCTTTCTTTCACTGAAGGAGAACAAAAGGAAATCTGGACCATGTGAGTACTGTTTTTCTAAAAAAGAAATATTTTCTCAATCCAAACTAAGCCATTGTTAATGGTAAACGCCCTTGGTCGTTCAAATTTTACTTTGAGATTTGAGGGCTAACACCAATATTTAGACAAAACAATGATATGATCATTCTTCTATGTGGTTCACATCTGTCTCTTGAAAGTTAGTAGTGCCCGTCTGTTTATTCTCTGGATAATGTGTATTCCTGAAAGTATCCACGTACCTCACTACTGCTTTGTCCATCTAGGATTGTTGAATGCGGAAACAAAGGTCCTTTGCTTGTCTTCTATTTCACTGTAGGTAAAAGAATCCCACCTGCTATACCCCTCTATAAGTTAGTACAAATAGTTGACCATAATGTTAGAGCTGTGGCCAGATCTGTGGTAGTGAATATGGGTTATATCTTTGACTTGGTTGATAGCTTATGTTACTGATAAAAGTACTCATTCAGTATTTTGAATTACAGGCTGATCACATTTGCGCATCGCATTAACAGTTCATTGATGGTACTATTTCCTTTTGTCTGAAGATAGGGATGGTTTCATTACTGTCTTAGTGTTGCTTTAGTTTGAGTGTTTCTGATTTAAATTTGAAATTTCTAAACGTGCTTACTGGGTAATAAATTAGGTGTCGATATAAGTTTTGCCTGTCCAGCTTTTCTAGGAGGAGATTTTGCATCTCTTGCTACTATTTAAAGATATTCGAAAGCGTACTTGGTTGATTATTTTATCTTCCCCCTTGTAATGATTACTTTCCTCTCTTTTTATTTATATGTTCTTCTTTTATTGAAAAAAGAAAAAGAAAAAAAAGTGGTTTTAGGTACAAATTGACCTCTGAATATGTTCTCATTGTGCAAATCTATCCAGTTTAGTTTATCCATTTTATTTTTATTCTAGGTGTATGTTCTAGATTCCATTCTTAGATGTCTGTATGAAAACAATAATATAATGTTTAATGAATTAGGTTAGCATGATATTTCTTTTAGCCTTGAGAAGGTATATTTTATGATGTCCAATCAAATTAGTTATGTATACTCTAAAGGAGTTATTTATCCATCAACTCTACCTTCTCCATTGCAGACGGAGGCTGGGAAGAAGCTCCCATTTATCCTTGTCATTAATCTCCAGGTATGTAGATGGACACATTTCAATCTCCTTCAATTTGACATGTTTTCATAAAGGATGAATGTAGAAAAAAAAAAATCCAAAGCTCTTCTCTTTTCAAAAGCGTGCATTGACATGACTTATTTTAACTGGATTTTAAGATGACTAGAATGAGATCTAGCTGTGGAAGTGAGGGAAGGTATAAAAATTTTTGGTTTTCTTTCAGTTATCCTTTTTCTTACCAAAATATTAGAATAGAAAACATCTTTTTGTTTAAAAAAAAAAAAGAATTCCAATCAGTTTAATTACATCCTAATCAGTATAATAAGTTATTAAATTAAACTGCGCTGCACACAATGTGACCAGAATGGAAGACTTAAGAGAAACTAGGCATTGGCTATAATTGTTGCAAATTCTGACCTTCATGGACCTATTGATAATTTTAAAAGAAGCAGCCATAGTTGAAAAGGTGTGTAAAATTTCAATGGTTTGGTCATTTGCCTTTTCATAAATTCAGGCTCCGCCTGTTTCTCGGAAAATATTGTCTTGGAAAACTTTATGCATTTTCTGGTATTTGGAGCGTTTAGGAAAATTGGTTAATAGAAAATATTTTGCTGGTCAAAGGTGAAACTAAGCCATTTTCAAAAGAGGAAATCATTTTCCTAAACCACCAGTGGTCACCACCATTGATCATTGATGGCCACCAAAAATTGCTGACGACCACCACAATTTATTATTTTTTATGTATTTTTTTCTCATATTTAATAATAAATTATAAAAATATGAATTTTTTAAGTTTATACATTTTTATAGTCTTATAAATATAAATTTTTAATTTTTTCCAACTAGTTTCAATAGCACAACTAAACAATAGAAAATTAGTTTTTTAGAAAATATTTTCTCAGAAAATGTTCTTTTTGGAAAATATTTTCTACAAACAAGTTATTTTCCGTGAAATAAATGGAGGCCCAGTTTCAAGTATTTGTAGGAATTAATGTTTACTCTTTTTGAATTGTCTGGTTTGAAAAGGCAGAACATATTAACATGTTTGTTTTTTGTGCTATTATTACTTGTTCAACATTTAATAGCCAAATTATTGTTGATGTGTCTGGAATGGGGATTTGAATTTCCTAATAGCATTGGATGAACTTTTTTGAACTATTGTTATGGACAAAAATTGGACTGAATGTTTGAGATGATAATTGTTGTAAGTGGAAATCTAAATATAAGTGATTTTGGAACCATCTTTTTTGGTAATAAAGTGACTTAATCCTTGCTACTGAACAATGTGATGCAGTAAGGTGTATGATAAGGCAGCAGTGTAATTCGATCTTTAATTTAGGGCCTGTATGACAAGGTAGGTGTCTGATTTTTGAATGTTAAATGTTGCAAACCCCAAGTTGTGCAGAACTTGAAAGGGCCAATTGTTGATAATTGGAAGAGTGGAATGCCCCATATAACTTTGATGTGACCTCTATTATGCTCAACTGAACTTTAATGACTACCATGTTTTTCTTCATAAGTCCTATTGTTAGTCATGAGTCCTTTTTCTCAACTGACCTCTATTGTTAGTCATGAGTCATTTTTCTTTCATCCCTATTCAGAACCATGTTTTTAGCGAGAATGTTTTGAAATCAAATATGCAATACATCTATTTAAAGGACAAGCTCATAAACATACCATAGCAACCATAAACTGCAGCTTTCTTTCTATCCAATTCTACATATATCTATGCAGAAAAAGATTGTACACTGTTACACTAAAAAAAGTAGGCTTTGATCCTGCCTGACAATGCTAATTTTAGATGACAGGACATTGGATTTGATTAGGTTATTGATGAATGACATTGATAGATATTATTAATTTCATATCTAAAGAAATTCTTTGGTCTTGGAAGTTTCATCTGTCTTATAAGAAGAAAATATGTTTCATATTTTTGTTTTCAGATTCCGGCAAAACCAAACTACAGTATGGTTCTCTACTATGCGGCAGACAGGCCAGTAAATAAAAGTTCTTTGTTGGGTAAATTTATTGATGGAACCGACATGTTTAGGGATTCAAGATTTAAACTAATTCCTAGTATCATTGAGGTATCAAACACTTTTAATATACTATGATGATTATGGAAAAACTCGGTGGCTTTTCCTTGTATTACCTTTGATGGTGTGGGGCTAGTTAATTTCTCTTGAACGTTGGCAGGGATATTGGATGGTCAAGCGTGCGGTTGGGACAAAAGCTTGCCTTTTAGGGAAAGCTGTAACCTGCAAGTACCTCAGACAAGACAATTTTCTGGAGGTAATACTTTTCCATTGTTCCCTTTCCCCTTTATAGCAGGCTTCCTACTGGTCTCCTCAACAGTTTCTAGTCTCAATATGGTAGTTAGCATTCTAGTTAAATACGACTAAAATGGTTCCTCTTTAAACTTTTTTTTTTTTTTGAAAAAAACGGGGGGGAAAAAGATTTACATATGCCAGTTATTTTTGCAATAGATCTGTTTTAAAAGTTGACAACTATATGTTATTCCAATAATGTGCAATGCTACACTCAGATTAATTTTGTTTGCCATGATACCATATTAAGGGGTGTTCACAGGTTGCGGTGGGTGGGTTTACAGCTGCTGTCCCAACCAACCCCGACCTATCAGGTTGCATAATCTTGAAGACGAAACCAAACTAGACAATGTGAAAGCAGAGTTTGGCAGGGATAGGCGGGTCAGTTTGGTGAATCGGGTTTATATCATTTTAAGAAGAAGATTCAATATTCTAAAAGTTGTTTCCTTCTTCCATCAATTTGCCAAGGACCAAACAAAGATCAACAATTTAAAAAAATAATAATAATGATACCTGCAATTAACGGTACAGAAGTATTAAGATGCAAGGAAGGAAGGTTGAGTGACTTGTTTTTACACTTCTTGCATAATGCCATGCTTCTAAACACTAGGTTTCAAGATGAGTATTATAGGAGCAGTTGAGAATGTCTGGGTGATGCGGTGGGAAAATTGAGAACTGGGTAATGGGTATTTGGGTAGCTCATGGAAACCAGGGGTTCAGGAGTCAGGGTGGGGACTGGGGAGTAAACACATCATTTAGTATGTGAGCTTTTAAATTGTCAGACAGGTCAGTTTAATTTTCAAATTTCAAACTGTCTACCAACACCCACCAAACTGTTGGCTTCTTTGAAATTTAAAATTGTAGCTGTGTTTTTCAAACTTGATGCCGAAGTCACATGTTGTTAGAGATTAAGTTTGATTTCTCTTACAATATTTAGCTTCAATATTTTTCATATGTGATAAAGTAGAAAAGTTTAATTAGAACTACTATTATTAAATTTTTTTCTGTTATTGTTGATTTGGGTGATTTTGCTAATGATCTTAAAACATTAACAGCAGGGGTGGTTGATTTGAATTGATTTAGTCCAATTCAAACTAATTCCTTATTACTGTTTTGTTTCCATTATTGTTTTCAACTCTGTTATTCAAAGCCCTGAGTTCCAGTCTAGGTCTGAAAACCATGCTTTTTACCCATTCTGTGTTTGAGCATGCATGAGTGCATAGATAAACTTGTATGGTTATTAGTAGTGTGAATATCTTTGAATTAGCATTATGTATCTTTAATGTATGAGTCTATTTGAATAGAAGAGAATTGCATGAATACAATGCAGCCAACTACGAATAGTGATTTTCAGTTGCAGTTAATGAGGTATGGTGAACTAGCAGAATATGTAATATGTCCTTGTTTATGCATTCCTTCCCTTTTTATGAAAATTCGTTAACAAGAAATCCTAGTCGAAGCATATGCTAAACCATGTTAAAGTAAAATGACATTTTGTTTTCACCCCAAAAATGCAGAAATTGTTTTCAACTTTCCATGAAACAAATAAAGTCTTGGCCTTCTACATATTATTGTCCCTTAGAAGTACCATAAGCAGAACTTAATTCATTTGAATAAAAAGTACTGCAAAGTTCTTGCTGCCTTGAGAATCATGTGATATAGTGAAGTATGCAACAAGTGTGGGTTGATATTATTTCTATTATAATTTTTTTTCTACTAATTCCCCTAATTAGAAAATATATTAAAATGAAAAAGAATCTGTGAAAATTTTATTCTATTGTCAATATTTGTTTTGCAAGTTTAACTTCATCATATATATTTTCAAATACTTACTTCAATGACATGAGGCTCATATTGATTAAAGTGGGTTGGCATTTTTGGTCCACCAGTAGATGATACTAATTCTAGCCTAGTGGTAATTCTGTATTTGGAGCTGGTATGATAGTTCCACTGAAATGGAACAGAATCTTGTGGAGAATTCTGTTGAGAGCATCCAGCAACTATAATTACTCCAGTGCTATTTCAAGAAACCAGATTATGCACCGATAACACTTTTAGTTTTTTGCGAAAACGTTTGATGTTGTTTTCACACAGCTACAACTGAAATATAGAGCAAAATATGTTAATTCTATTTGTAATGCAATGATTGAGATTTTTCTTGAATTATTCTGATTACTTGGTAAGATAGATTATAGCAGTCATTCAGATTGTTACTTATTTCTGCTAACAGGTAGGTGCTTCAGCACACTTACTGTTTGTCCTGATGCTTGCTAGTTCATTTAATTTATTAGATTACTGCCAAACCTCTGTGATGCAGATTGATGTAGATATTGGATCATCTTCTGTAGCAAGGAGTGTAATTGGCCTTGTCCTTGGATATGTCACAAGCATAGTTGTTGATCTTGCAATTTTGATAGAGGTTCGTCCTTTGTGGCATTTATTTCTCAAAGAAGTTTCCTTCTGGTTTACACTTTTGTGCACTTAATGTTGGGAATGGCTATGAACCATGACTTGTTATGCTGTATATATTGCAACTTTTCCTAACATATGAAACCTTTTCTATGAACAAATAAAGTAATCACTGCGTCCTCATAAAATTATTGGTGTCTTTCTGAGAATTTAATTGCCCTTTGTTTCCTCGGGTTTAAAGTATAGTACCACTGCAGCAGCTTCTTGTTTTTGAAATACTTGCAATCTTGGAATGATATTTTGTGATTGTGGCATTTAAACTACAATACTGCTTTTGAAACACTTGTGTCATAGAATTAATGTACATTTCTTAACACTTCAGAATTTGATTGTATACCATTGATGTGGCTTTAAGTTGGAAAAAAGTAGCAGCGGAATAGTAACATGTATATCATGTGGGGTGATTGTATCGAAAAAAGCTAGAGTTTAGTGCCATGCTTGAAATAGGAAGTAAATTATTTGAATAAACACGTCTTATGGGGATGGACCTTGAATTGAAACCAACACTGGCACCGAGTTACTGTTTGATTGCTCATCTTCTTGCCTACTAAAATATCAGTCACCTGATTGACAGCCAAGAAAAAGGGCTGGATCTAAAGCTGAAAGCATGAAATTGATGATAATACAACTTTACATGCATAGACGTCAGGTCTAATCTTATATAGAATCAATAACTTGTGGGGGACTATTGTCTGACGACTTTGACATCTCCTTTGTTTTTTTCTTAGTGCAGTTTTTCTTTTTTTTTAAATATTACTATCCTATTTGTGGCTAATTTAAAAGAGTAATTGAATGGTCATAATTCTATATACTGTTGTCTATTTTTCAGTAATAATGCTAGTTGCCGATCATTCTGTTAATATTGCCTCTCTTGCACCAAGTTTTATTAGTCCTTATTCCTGAATACATGCATGTCATAAACAATTAGATATTGCTTGACAAAAAATCAAAGGTATTAATAACTGATATATTTGCAGGCAAAAGAAGAGGCAGAGTTGCCTGAGTATATTCTTGGGACTGTTCGGATGAATCGAGTGAGGCCGGACTCTGCTGTACAGTTGGAGGTTTAGGCTTGTCATTTTTCAACATTCTTCATTCATCATATTCTCCATGATTAATGTTATTGTTTAGTTCATCGTATCTTCAATTTTTCCAATTTTGTCTTAGATGATTAGATCATAACAATATGGATTTTGCTTTCAAAATATAGGGTCATGTCATGTATATATAATTATTATACATACACAAATAAACAGAAATTGAATGAACAGCCTGCTGTGCGCTCTGATATTGTTGTAGCTTTTTTCTCTGTTTGTTTGTTGTGCTCTCTTGTTTGAGCTTTCTAATCATTTAAGGTTTCTGTTCAAATACAGTCACTTTTCAGCTTGAGATCTTATCTTCCTGTGGCAAAAAAAAAAAAAAAAAAAGAGATCTTATCTTCCTTTATTTTATATATATATATATATATATATATATATATATATTAGAAAAACAATTAAGCTATAGTTTTGATCGAATTTATGAATTTTATTAAATTTAATTTGACAAAAAATCTATATTTCATGAAATTTAGATCTCTTAATTTTAAATATTCAAAGCAAAATGAGAACAAATGGAAAACAAAAAGGGAAATGTTCTTTTCTTAAATAACTTTACTAACCAAACCCACTTTTCCATCTTTGTTGTATTATTATGTATGTAATGTAATGCTTTATGAACGATTGACGTTTTGTATGTGTAGAATGTGTATCCGTATCATTGTTCAAATCTCACATATGGTCTTTTCCTTCAATAATGGGATATAGAAAATGTTGACTACATGTTTCGAGATAGAAAAAAGTGAGTGACTTAAAAGTGCAAGTGATATAAACCATAACCTGTCGGAAGCCTGCAATTTTTAGTATTTTTTATTTAAATTGTAACTTTTTAACACATGAAATATTATTATTTTATAAAATTTAAATATTATTTTTTGATGATTTTAAAAATTAATATAAAGAAAATATAAGAAATAAGTTTATTATATATGAATCAACAGAAAAAATAATAAATATATTAATTTGTATAAATTTTAATTGAAATATATAAAAATAAAATAATATAAAATAAAATAATAAAATAATTTCACATTAAATTTATTTTTTGAAAAAATTATTTGATACACGGGATAAATTTTCTAAAAAATTATTTAATTGAGCTTTTATTAAATTTCTCATTTAAATAATTAAATTTCAATGTACTGAAAATCAAATCAACGAATGCATGAGCATTAAACGCCTACTTTTTTCACTTTTTGAGCTTGACTGTAAAAATGGGAATCCAATTGATTAAAACGAGTGAGAATTCTCTTTTTTTTTTTCTTTTTCTTTTCCTTTATTTTCTTTTTCCTAAAAAGATGAGTTGGCCCCGACCTCCAAGGCCACACGGTCGGTGCATTGTCCTTTTCAATAACCCATTTTTGGGGAAATTTCAAAGGGAATTTATTTCTTCCTTTTATTGCATCTTCCTCCTACTCAACACCCACACACTAATGTAAAGGAAATTGTTGTTTTGCTTACCAACAATTTATCATGATTTTAGTTTTATTATTTGTCTTAATTTCAATTACTTGGGGTAAAACACACAAAAGAACAGTATGATTCCACCTTTCATTTATAATTTATTAAGCAAAATTGAAAAGTTGATCGCGTTTTGATTTTTGCAATTTAAAGGTAGGAGGAAATGAATCAACTCCATTTTTTTTTTTATTTTTTAAATAAAAATAAAATTTATTTTTCTAAAAAATTATATATATTTGTGAGGACACGGAAAAGATATTGCGTGAATTCTACCAATAATAATAATAATAATAATAATAATAAACTTATTTGAATGTTAATTATAAATCTATTATATACGAATTATATGTGATAATATTCTCTAAAAAAACAAAAGTAAATGTGATAATATAATATTATCTAATATTAAAATGTTTAATGTAATGGGTAGATTAAGAGCAAGTACTTTTTTTATTTTTATTTTTTAATTTAGAACGAGAATGATATTAGTTGTCTCAGTCTAATTACAAATACCATTTTTTTCTCAATCCGAAATTGTCATCTATATTTAAAATATTAATTATAAAAAAGGACCATCTTAATAGAAAATAAGATGAATTTATATACGACTAGTTCCAACAAGCTATACATAATTCAAACCATTCCAAGTATAAGATTTATTATTTATTTGACATTTTTTTAGAGTGATTTTTTTTAAAAAGAAAAAAAATTAAGAATTGTTATAGATAATTATTATATGTGGATATTACTTAAACATTCTTGAGTATATATTTTAGAGATATTATAGTATAGGGTTATTTCAGTAATGTTGTATACACTAAATCCTACCTATTTCTCTATATAAGGAAAGTTAGAGTTAATCTAATAATAAGAGTTTGGAATCCATTTTACTCTCTACATATTTTTTTCTCTCTCTTTACTTTATTGCTTTATATCTCTTCTTATTGTCTTTGATATACTGAGCTAATAAGCCGATTTATAACATAAAAAATTTTATTGAAAAATATTTTTGTGAAACTTAATGTCAAACGTAACATTAATATCCGTTTAATTTGACTTTTAAAAGTTAATTATAAGTTTTCCAAGATCTAAAGTCCAAACGCACATAAAGTGTTTGGTAAAAAAATAAATTAAAAACTTGTATATTAAACTCAAAAACAATTTTTTATTAAAAAATACCATTAAAATTTTAAATAATTATAAAAATACTTTACTATTAAATAAAAAATATATATACATCATTATTTTGATTTTTAAATATTTTAACATTTATATAAATTCACATAATTAAATATAAATTAATTTAAATGTGTATTTATTTTTATTAATATATTATGTGTAATGTCAAATTATTAATTTGCATAAGATCCATCATAATATATAAAATAATATCTTTATTTATCATTTTACAATTTAAATTTAATTTTAACTGCTGAATTACCAAATATTTTTGTTGGCTATAGCCGCTCACAGCTGACCATTGGCCAGCGACCTCTCATAGCTAATCGTTGCCGCTAAACTAAACAGACCCTTAGTTTTAACACTATTTAGGGAAATACTCAATTTGGAGCCTAAATGTAATGACCTGAATTTTTACTTATTTTTAGAAATATTATTTTCATACAAGAATATAAATATTTAATTCGATTTACATTTAATGAAAATTTGAATTATCATTATTATTTTAAAATATAATATTTGATTATATTTGATTATGTTTATATGAAAAGTAGTGAAAAAAATTTGGTACAATTGATATTTATAAGGTTATAAATTATAGTTTGATTTATAATAATTTATTATTTAAAGGATTAATTACAAATTGAAATTAAGAAAGTATTGATTTTAATTTGATTAATTGTTTAAGTAGTTATTGTTATTATTATTTGGGTATTTATTTTAGTAAAGTAAATTAAATAATTAAATAATTTAATTATTTAAAAAGTTAAATTTATTTAAATTAATTTTTAGATTTTTAATTATATATATATATATATATATATTAAAGATAAAGTAGAAGCAGAAAAAAAGTAAAAAAAAAATAAAAGAAAGAAGGAAAAAGAGACAGAGAAGGCAGAATCGGAGAGAGAAAGAGAGAGAGAGAGAGAAGGAAAATCAATTATATCGTTGCCATCTGGTCACCAAGAAGAGACACGCGCTAGACCACTAGGAAGAGGAGGTCGAGACGCTTCCAACAGCATCAACCCGGTCGCCGTCCGCCGCCGCACGCGCCGCCGAGGCGTCCTCCGCCACACGCGTCGCCCAGGCGTCCTCCGGATAGAATCCTTTCAAACTTCATTTTGTCAACTTTTCGACCTCCATTTTCGACGATTCTCGTATCGTTGGTTTCCTTATCTCGTAAGTTTCGATTCGATATCTCATTTGTAAATTTTGGTGAACGTTTGGATTTTCGCTTAAATACGGTGTAATTTTGGATCTGCCGATGCGTTTTTCGGTAATCCTCCTGTGAATAAAAATGAGTGGTATATATTTTCGGTATCCACACTTCAATACGAACATATTGACACTAATTTCGCCGCTATCCGACACCGTTGATATTTTTCGATGACTTTTTCGGCGACTCTCCGGTGAGTGCGTCTAATAGTCCGGAATTTATCCATGATAATTATTTTGATGTTAGAATAGTTTATTCCAGCGTAACGGGATTATTATGAATTTAGATAGTTAATTGTAATTAAATTATATTCATGATAATATATTTCTGTTATGCAGTAATTGTGTATCAGGCGTCTCTCCAGTAGCGAGATGTCGCGCTTGAAGATATCTAATTGGAGATCTGTCTAGTTTGTGAGTTATACAGCTTAATATAATTATCCATTCTTTTTTATTTAATTAATGTTTCACTTGCATTCATACATTGATTGTTTGGATGTTATATATATAATTATGCACTATGAGTAATTATTAAGCATTCTGACACATGTATGTGAATGATTTATTAATTATGTGTTGCATAATTATTGTGAATACTGGATAGTATTGGGATGACACAAGGATCACTAGGAATGTGTCATGACCCAACTTCTGAGTCGCAACGGTCCTAGGGCTTGGGTAGGCATAAGGCCACCGAAAACCCGTAGAACTCATACTTGATATACAATCCAATACAGTATCATGCAATAAAACTGTAATTATCTCATCACATCATCACATTTTATCTCATATCATATCATCTTATCTCATATCCCAAGATCA